>JADDOH010007725.1:0-17532 GCA_016648135.1 Agrypnia vestita
TTAAAGTGTAATATCTTATTTAATACTTACTATTTAAATGTAAATTATCTTTCATTTTGTTATTAGCACATTCAATAATATAGTGAAATACTCATTTTCGTTGTATATGCAATGGGACCATTGTCTTGGATTTAGCCGAATTAAAAATCTTAGTTGTCAGTGAATTTACAATCAACGAGACACCACCCATGCATCACTATGCGTTCGCTGTATCGTAGATGATTTAACTAACAAGACAAACATAATATAATCTCATACCCAACACATCGCCAGACAAGATGCGACTTACTTGGACAATTAGCATTACTTCCAGCTATACCCTTCAGAAGATTTATACTCCAAGGAGCCAAAATTTGAGACCATGGTACTTCCAATTCGCACAAGGCTGGAGCGATGATTAAAACAGCCTCCATTGAAGCATTTCCCATTCCAGACTCATTCTGAAAACATAACAATCTTATTTTTTTCTATTCGGCGCAGATAAATCTAATTAAATCTAGTTTTGTAGATTTAAAACTAAATTTAGTTTTAAATCTAGTTGACAAAGTACCATATCATGTATCCATAGTATCACTTTACCTCGTATTCCGTCTGATTCATGAACTTTGCCACAGCATCATGAAAAACCATGGCAAAATACTCCAAGACTGCCTCTCTCGCAGCTGGAAAAGATCTCAATAAACTGATAGCAGTTTTAGTTAAATCTAAAACATTTTGTAAACCACCTCTGGTTGCTCCATAAATGAAAGATCTTAATTCAGATAGTGGATCACCCATAGGACCGTTCAAAGGTGGCATTTTTTAAGAATTTATATTTTATTACGATAAACCTAAACACCACTCAATTCATTTAGATTTGGGTTTCAAATGTAAAAATATTCTAAAAGCCAAGTAAGGTTATCAATCAACATTCTAAATGATTCTAAACGTCATAGATGTTGGTAAATATTGTAAACAACCCCAAACAACTTCTTCTTCTTCTTCTTTCCTGGCGTTTCACCATAGAAAAGAGAATATAACGTTTCACCCAAAGAATAGAGAGATAAAGAACGCGCACTCGACTTTTAACAGTCGCCATCTAGCGACCGCAACATACATTTACTCGATTTATTTATTTGTTTATATTAACATTTATTTAACATATTACATATAACATATATACATAACATAACATATTATATAACATAACAAGAATTAACATTTATTCCTGAAAATATAGAGCAGGTTTTAAAATAAAATACGGTAAATTTGAATTAATATTTATTTATATCAAATCCGCCAATTCCATAATAAGAGTCAGAAAAAGAATTGGCAAAGAAAACTGACAATTACATAATGAATACAATAAATTTCACTATAAAAAACATTTATTTTGTTACAATACAAAAAGATAAAGAATTTACAAAACACATTCAAAATAAAGGAAAACAATGACTTATTATTTAGTGATTATACAAAATATAGTAGTGAATTGAATTTATCGTCGCTGTATATATAATAAATCCTATATGACGTTTAGTATATTCTGATAAGCGAATAAAAACGAAAAAAAAATAATTGCACAGACTAGATTTATAAAAAAGTATTTTAAATACATAATTACTAGGCAGACTTTCCAGATGAACGGCACTGTTTTTTTTAGTATATGTCCATTATTTATCTGGATTCGAAATTCGGCGGATCCACAATTTAAAGTATATTCATCACATCTGGGAAATCTGTGGACTATTTCATTTGTTTTCCAAGTGGAAACATAACACCAGCATCGTTCCGACGTGATGAATCTGAAAATATATAAAATATACGTATAAACATTCAAAAGTCAAACAGTCAAAAAGTAATATGTGAATATGTCCGCCAGTAAAACTTGGAACATTATAAACAATTTTTAAGTTAATTCAAAGCTGGATTTAGATTAATAAGATTAAATCATTTATTTGCAGAATTTAGAGTATTTACCTGCACTTCCTCAGCCCTAGCAACCTCCATCATGCTTCGTTTTCTGTTTTAAAGTTTCAGTTTTGTCAACCACCTGTCAAAGTAGACCAGGCGCACGGATGCTTCGGAAGACTGCGGGTGTCATGGCGGCTGACAAAGGAACCGGATATTATTATCCAAAATGGCGTATAACGTAACGGCTATTTTGTGACGTCACGGCTATTCGGTGGCGCCACCCTTTCGTTGAATCGGTACTACGAGTGCCCACCCCCTGGTTTCATCCATGTGATGTACCGGAATATGACGCGAACCAGGTTATTAATTTTGTCCTAGGGCAATACCGAAATCAAAGCGCCCATGTTTCGAAGATCACGCGCCATGTGGTCACAGCCCCGGCAGGTTCGATCTTTTGTTCGAGGACGAAATATGTGACCTATTGTTCAAAAAAATAACATTGCGACGGACGATCGCTCTTAGGATAGCCCGCCATAAAACATATGAAACAATGAATTAGAAAGTTAGGGTTGCCGAAGGCGTTGGGCATCGCCGAAGACATTAATAGTGCACGGCCTTTTGTTAGGATGGGCAATACGTTCGCAACCTTTTGTTCTTAAGTAACATCTTGGAAGGGTAAAAACGGTAAACCTTTTCTTGCAGCGGGACGTATATCTCTAACCCCGATTAAACAATAGAAAGAACATCTTGGCCAAATGCGAACACATGGGACAACGGTTTAGAAAGCTGCGTTTGTTAGAGAAGTCGCCATTGTTTTGGGAAAGACATTTTTTTAGAAAAACAAGATAATAATTCCGAAAGTCGTCGCAGTAAACTTACTATTGTCCTCGACAGACAATAGAGATGTTTTAGAAAGCGCTGACATACCGATCCCCACATGGCGACACTATCCGCGAGATGTAGGATCGTATAAATTATATTATTATTATAAGGGCGCGAGGATCCCGCAACGCACGACCAGGCGGTCATTATCAATAAAGATAACAGGGGTCAATCAATTAAGAAGGTAGAGGCCGAATTAGAAATTGAGGCAAAGTGGTGAATCATAATATCAATGTAATATGTACCTAATTAATGAGCAACTGATATGTTTAATTTAAGTAAGGTAATGATTGTTTAGATAACCCAGGCCACCTCTGCAGGTGGATGTTACTCGTTTTATATGTAGTTTTCTCATTTATTCTGTATTCTATTGTTAAGTACCGAAATGAACGGGACATTGCAATTTGAAATAATAACGAGATCATCCCGAATTAATCTAACTTGTAGCAAATAATAAAAAATGTATTGATCGTAACAAAAGAAAAAAAAACTTGATTGTATTATTGCCGACGATGTTTGATATTGATGTAATATATAATATATAACGTAATAGAATATTATCTCGTGAAAAAATGTAACACGGTTGAAGAGATATAAGATTCCGACTTTTTAGTCTTTTGAAATCTGTCTGCAGAATGAATTTTAGCACACGGGGTTGAAACAAAATAGTTTAATTAATTGCAAATAAGTAAATGCCGTGTTGGAATAAACATTAATATTACTTTAGATCGAGGCTTTCATGTCTTATGCTTTCATATATTACATACACCTAGTTGAATAACGTTAATTTGTGAGTTTTAATCATTTTTAAGAATAATGTTAATTTGTCATTAGTTATTTAAGCTCCCAATATTGTGTTTTTTTTATACAAATTCGTAGGTTGTAGGTATATAACCTATCTGTAAACATGCAATTATTGTTTTGATTACTCGTTTAAGCAATATAATTTAAGCAATACAATTTTAAAATAGTTGTTTTAATCTAGTAATAATAAAGCTCAAAATAATTCTTGTTTGGAAAATTTTCAATTGTCTGCCTGGTGGAATGTGGCTTATATAATTTTTTTTAGTGTTCTCTATTTTTATTATTTTCTTATATTCTTATACCAGGGGTGGAAGAAAGCTGATTTGATAAGATAATGATTAGTATAATGAAAGTCCAAAAAAAAATGTTTTGCATTCAATCCAGCTTACATATTGAAGTAAGAATTTTCATTATTTAGGTGTAAATAATGTTACATTAATTAATTTACGCCAAGTTTTCTTAATTGTTCTTCTAGTAATAAGGTTTAACATAATTTCTTGAAAAAAAAATGTTTATCGAATTTGATTATGTTAGTATATGTAAGCATTCCTTTCGGGAAAGTGGCGTTGATGCAAATTCATGTACTTTGTAATCCCAAAAGAAATTACAAAGATGTATACAGAACATTAACATTAGGGGACCCGCTTGAAGCATGTATCCCATGTAAATAAGTTTTTATGTTAATTGATTCACTAAGAAATGCCACGATGTCTGTATAGTTTTAGCCCTTTGTTTTGTATCCCTATGTCACATATTGACAATTATGTTTGGTCCAACTAAGAAGTACGATAGCTTGTTTTATTTAAGCTAAAATTAAAAAAAAAACTAAGTATCAAGTACATGTTGTCATTGTTAAAGAAAAAAAATTTAAAAGAAAAAGAAAGGAAGAGAATATGCGGAGTGGTAAATTTTAAATACCGTCCGGTTTATCATATATAAAAAAAAGAAAAGAAATAATAATGATTTTGGGGAGGTATCGAAGATAGTCAATGTAAATGATAAGGATTGACCTGTAATGATGTAATGTATAAATAACGTTAAATATTGGGAGGCCTACTGTAAGAATCAAACTGACACTTAATAACAAGATTGATATTGTAATGCATACTTAAGGAATTTTACTATGATCTAATGAAACCCTACGTTCAATCCCATGTAATTAGTCAATAATGGTAGAAATAACTGGTCGATAAAAATATGTCTATCTGGCGTGTCGATTTAATTAAGTATGTATATGTAAGCAGTTTTATTTTTGGGTAATAAGTGTTGATGCGAATTTGTGTTTTCAATTTTCCGCCTTTGCCAATTTGTACTGTAATATTTTCCTTAAGTTTAATTCATTTTGCAATGTTTTTTTTTGGTGACGGGATAGGGATATGAACAGTGAACAAAGCGTTCGTGAAATAACAAAGTGTTTAGGCCTACATACCAGAAAAGCATCGAGATTAGCCGCAAACTGGGAGAACAATAGGGGGCGGAACGGAGGCAACATTGGGTTCAGTAACCAATAGCGTCAATCGGGACCTAGGAGGGATCAAGAGAGACGAATGAACGATGGAGGCGGACATCAAAGGAGCCAATCGGCGGAAGACCAACTGGAGGCTTCCCCTCGACTCCCCGCGACCACACCCTGGGTCGCCGGAGAGAGAATATAAGGCGAAACCAGCCGCCAAGAAGGCAGTCGAGTTGAGTAGAGTTGAGTTATGAGTTGAAGCTAGAAGCTGAAGGTGGAGAAACCAGGAACTCTAGCCTGACCCGTAAAATCGGTCCGGCCGAATACCCTGGTAACTCTCGAAGAAAGTAAGTCCGAACGGTAGCGACCACCGAATCGGCATCGCGACGCCAGAAACGACGTATCAGAAACCGCGACGCACAGTGTACCGCCGCGACGCCCAGTGACAAAAGAAGCGACGCCCCGCTGACGACCGCCACGACGCCGACGTCAGAAGCAGCCGACGTAGCCTGCACAGTCAGAGGACGACGCCGACGCCAGAAGCCGCCGCCCACCACGAAGCAGCACGAAGAAGACACCTGCCGAACTCGCCGAAACAGGTTACCCCGATCTAAAGACTTTTTCTCCGCCCACCTGGTTCTACCGAAGTGTTAATTTAATCTCGTCACCATCCATTTTAGCAGTAAGATCAGATTTTTTATGTGTTTTGTCTTTTTTCTTTCTTTGTTTATAATTTTGTCCTCTCCCTCTAAATTAGGGTTCATGTAATTTTTAAATTAGTAACCACTTTGCTGCGTCGTATGTAAGTTAAGATTAATGTTTCATGTAAATTAATTTGCTACAGTGCCCAATATAGAAACTTGTAAAATTGTTTCGATTTTATTATTTTTATATCCCTTCACCCGCCTCGAGATATCAGTGTCCTAGTCAGTCACCTGACGTTTTGATTGTACCTAGGGGAGGGCGTAACCGCCGGCATACGTAGATCTGAGATCTCCCGGCCGGAGATTACCACACCGTGATTTTATATCACCTCTGACCCCTCAGACCTTACCCCCCCCCTACTCTGGTATATCACATGTTTCACACTTATGGGGTGTTCTTGCCACAAAATGGCCACAAAACAAGTGTATTTCTTCGTTGGCAATGGGTGTGATGGTTGCGTTTTATTCTCTTTTATTTTAGAAATTGAAATTGTAAGCGATTCATTTTATTTCTGTATAGGATAAACATTATTCTGTGTGGATGATTCAATTCTACTCAAGTTCAACGGGTTCAACCATAGATGTACCGTACCTACTATAAATATACACTAGTTACAGTTGCCGGCAAACTTCTTAAAATTCTTTGGCGTAGTGGGGGAATGCGCAGAAGACAAAATTTGGGTCTCTTTGGTGGAAAGGTACAATACGTGCGCAAACTTTTCCCCACTACGCCGTAAAATTTCGAGATGTTTGCCGGCTACTGTACAAACCAAAATATCTGCTACACAGAACGCTAGGGATGGGTAAAAAATATCGATATTTATCGTCGATATATTTTTTCGCGATATATCAAATATCGATATTTTTTTTTGTATTTTTGGTCGGTATCTTTTTCATTTTTTTCTTGGCGACCTTTTTTTTGGTCGCTAAAAGCTTATTGCCCTTACATTTTTGAAAAAATAATATCGATAAATATCAATAAATCGATATATTTTTCTCAATATATATCGATTATTTTCGATACTTTTTTAAAATATATATTCGATATATATCGATTTTTTTTTCATTTACCCATCCCTACAGAACGCCATACGAATTACTGTGAACATAGACGCACATTGTGGGAGATGGTCTAGGGGTGTCCAAAATGTATAAATGTCCGCGCGATATTAACTACTGCATACGATCACTGTGCAATGAAGAATGTTATTTATAAAAACAGCGGCATAGGAATATACATTTTCAATAAATACACTTTTTTGGATTTCGAAGAAATAAATAAATAAATAAATTAAACATCCTAAAATTAAAAATCAAATATAAAAACGATTTATTTAACATTTTAGCAATTTAAATTAATTTGGATTTCGAAGAAATGATTTAAAAAATTGTAAACGTCCTAAAATTAAAAATCAAATATAAAAACAATTTATTTAACATTTTAGCAATTTATAGAACTTTCTTTAATATTACCACGATTACTTATATAATTTAAGGAATATTTTATGACTGCTCTCAGTACCACATTTCAAAAGATCTTCAATTTGTTCAGAAATATACCTTTTACTTTATAAGTTATCTATCGCTTTTTTCAGTGATACTATTTTTTTGTGTTTCGCACCCTCTGTGCTCGCATATTTCTGGCGATTGCAGAGAGCCCTTTAAATTTATTTATTGCAGAATTAATTTTTTTCCGGGTGTTTTACGTATATTCTTTGTTTGTGTTTCACATATGTTCATTGATTCGAGCGATATTTCTCAACTTGTTTATGTACAACAAAATACTGTAAAAGGAACAAAATACTTCTCTCATAAAACTCATAATCTCATATCAAAAAACAACAAATAATTTGAATTGATGAATATGAATGCTCCAGGTCCAGATATGGATTTGAGGTTCTCTAAAAATAATTGTATATAGTAAATAAATTACAGAAAAAACTAATTGAACATAATAATGGTAACAAAATATTTAAGGCACTTCAATATAAAAATATATCAAATAAATATTTTTTAAATATTAATTTGGAAAGTTGTTATGGAAAAATACATTTTTACCAGCAAACCTGAACATGATGTAGGAATGGCATTTTTCATCAGCAATGTATGTTTACCAGATTTATATAAAAATTTATTGTCAAAATGTTGAGAGCAGACAACCGCGTATTTTGACGGCTTGCAATTAGATCGTTTGATAGCGTCTAGCTTAATTTGTTGAAATTGAAAAAATATTAATACAATTTAATTTAATCGAATCCAGATAAATAATGGACATATACTAAAAAAACAGTGCCGTTCATCTGGAAGGTCTGCCTAGTAATTATGTAAGCTCAGTTTGACCCAGGATTTCCGCTTACTTTGATTGAACTTGAAACAACCGGGCCTAAGTTGTTCACCAAAGTGAACCGTACAATTCGTTCGTTCAGTAAAGTGAACTGTTCAAACGAACGGTTCGTTCGTGATCGGCCATCTCTATTTTCTATAGTAGTATCTAATATCTATGCATATGTCATCGTGTGTATGTTGTGAATGGTGTTGATGGTGTTATCCATATTTTCGTATCAGAATCGAGAAGTGTTTTATTTTAATTAGCTTTTTTTTATAATTAGCCATATTTTTTGGTACGTCTAATAAGTTTTCAAGTGATAAACTGTTTTTGTATTTGTAATTGTAAGTATTATTTTTTTGTTTTCTTAGTCTTATCTCTTATTACATTACAGAACACAAATAGTAATCAATGATTACTATTTTTGTTTTGTAGTAGTTTATTGTCCTACTTTAACCGTTTGGGTTGTGAGGTTTGTGCTGTTCAATTTATAACTATTTGTTTAATTCGTCAAACAAAAATCAAATATATTTATTTAAAGGTTTTGCACATACATTCTAAGACTTTAACTTTTGTGCTGTGAAATCAACATTACAGAATTCTTTAATATATATAAAATGTCAGGGCTTAGGTTATCTGTCAGTTAGATATTTCTATGAATAGACATTATGATACTAATTAATGGTACCTAATTTACATGAAGCGTGTTGTGCACATGTTGTTTTACAGATTTAAGAATGTTATCAAATATCTACTCCAGTTTAGTTTATTTTATTTAATGTATAAAGTAATGTGTCAGTGTTGGTTAAAGATTACTTTTAAAAGGTATTTATTTCATCTGAATATGATATTTCGTGTTGAATACCTGTGTATGAATTATCTGACAAAGTATGCACAGTCATGCTTGTACGACACAAAATGTTTCCAATAACATGTAAATTACATAAAAACGGATTGAAATTTTTATCTATTGTTGTCTTATTTTTTACAAATACAGTCCTTTATCAAAATACTGAACATTGGTGTAGTGGACACCTAGATTCTCGGGAATAGGACGCCTCCTTTCAGAATCAGCTCCACATTTGTTTAACTTTTGGATAACACAAAACTGTAAAAAGCTTCTACTAATTCATTTACAAGGGGTCAGATTTAAATATAAATATTTTTACTCATTCAAATGTATACATAGAATTATCTTAGTTTAGCTTAGATATTCCTTCTTTTCTCACTACTTCTTAAATTTGGTGTCCTTTCTTTTTATTTTTACTAATTTTGTTTCTCTGCTATAAGTTTACTTACTACGTTACTTTCTTTGCGCAAAATTTAATTTTTCTTTCCTCTTACGAAGAAATAGTGTAACCTCACACCAGATGGGGGATGGCCGTATACAAAAAGCAAGAGTTGGGCCCTTGTAATAATATATCATTCTCTTGTCCCATAAGCTCCTTGGACGTAAGGAGAACAAATGTAGCATATGGATGTAAAACCACCATTATCTATATGGATAGTGGCATCTATACGCCACAAATGATACTTCCCAATTTCAATTTTGGAAGGGAGTTAGGGCCAGTTGTTTCAAGTTGGATTAAAGTTAAAGTTCATTTAAAGCAAAGATGTTTGCGTTCTCCATCAATCTATGCTTTAAACGAACTTATATTTTAATCCAACTTAAAACAACCGGGCCTTAGTGATCATAAAGAGAGAAAGGAAGACATTAATAACATGACCAGTGTTTCTGTAAAACCAAAGGTTCTGGGTTCAGGTTAGGTCACAATTAATCTATATGATTTACTCAAACCTGAGTGTTTTGTGATGTGTTTTGCTTCAGTAATTGGGCCTCTTGGCCTGTTGAAGCGTAAAAAACTTAAAAACAATTTACTATTCTTTGCTCTGTGTTGCTCGACTAGACATGGTTAAACAAGGCAATTTTCCGTAAAACCTTAATGTGGATGTCATAATTTATTATCAAGAAAAGATAAATGGTCCATCAGAATACAACCTAACTTAGGGGCGGTTGCATCAACTTGGATTACAGTTTTCGTTTGAACTGTCGATTTTTGCGTTTTTCACCGATCAAACCAACCGTTTTCATAAAAATCTGTGGTTTTTATTAAAGATTATTATAATCCAGGTTGATCCAACTGGCCCTTAATCTAACCTAAAGAAATACTCAGAATCAGCCAAAATGGTTTTAATACGAAACAGAAAGTAAAATATTCATATAAGATTTTCAAAGTTAAGAGCATAGATTGTTAGAAGATAGCGCCATGAATGGGTCGTCACGTGGTCTTATTTTGTGGACAGGGTTGACCAAAAATGCGCGGTTGAAAAAAAAACATTTTATGAACCTATTTTTAAAGTTAGTACAGTAGCCGGCAAACATCTTGAAATTTTACGGCGTAGTGGGGGGAAGTTTGCGCATGTACCATTCCGCCAACGAGACCCAAATTTTGTCTTCTGCGCATTCCCCCACTACGCCAAAGAATTTCAAGAAGTTTGCCGGCAACTGTATCTTAGTAATTTATTTTTAAAGTATAGTTAAGTAAACCTGTGAAAAATCGCCGGACGTTATAATAATCAATAACGACCCCTGCGTGTAGCATGAGCCGCGCGCTGATTGACGTGTCACACTCGAGCGCCCGGGCCTTATTAGCGGCTAGTCATCGTCAGTGTGTGTAATTCTAACCTAATTCCAGCGAGCTACGGACAGGTAGACATTTCGATAGTTGATATAGGATAGTTGCACAAATCACATTTGTTTTCGCATCTATTTATTCAGTTTAGCCGCTGTAGACAGTTTCATCATGCGCGCCCGCATATTAGGTATTTTTATTTTACTTAGATAAATTTTAAACAAATGAAGAATATTTTTCATATATTTTTAATTTGAAAAATTAAAAATATTTAAAAAATCGTTAACTTTGATCTATAAGCGACATAACTTTCTATTTCGTTTTTATCTGTCATCCCTATTAATGTAAATCTCCTATAAGTAAATAAACTCGCGGAGCGAGTGCTACAGAGTGAACAGAAAACCCTGACTTATTAATTCGTGTGAAAATTGAATTTTTTTTGCTATAGACGTACCACTATAACTTGACGTGCGAAGGAGGGCGTCACTGACGCGTAAGTTGCCAGGGTGTAAATTTATTACACAATACATAATGTACTGAATGTCCGGTGACCAGTGTCAGAGCCTTCAATAGAAATTTGGTCGGATAACGGCGCGCTCCACGGCGGCCGCTCTATCTGTCAAACTGTCAAACGGTAATATCTGTCCATTATTTGCTTTTTCAGCTTCGCAAAACTTTAATACTTCATTGGCAATTGTTCTTGCACCATCCCGGACTGTTTTGGATATAATAATTCAGTGTATATTGGTAATCAAGATGACACAGCTCGCGCTCAAAGACGAGAATGAACTGAATGACAGGGCGAGGGGTTACCGCCGGGTGCGGGCGGGGCGGGTTTTAGTTCCAAACTCGCCGCACGCCAATTTATGTTGGGCAGGCAATAATTGATACGGAGATCGCAAAAAAAAGAAATACTTCTTGAGAACCTCCGCTTTTCTTGCAGTGTTCATGTCGCAAGATATTTACGAATGAAATTCAGTAAATAAATATGTAGACGCGTAGACATTTCCAATTGGGTTATAAAATAACATCAGATTGTAACAATCGCACATTTCGATGACGAGGTTGATCCATGTCAACCCATCGCTATCGTCGAGTCTATTCGTATTTACGTACGAAAATATCTTAATAACAAATCCGATTGCATTCTAACATACACATAACATTGAGTATTGCTTTATTCAAAAATATAAAGCACTTTGTATGGTATATATAGGGATTTGTTCAATTGACCAACTCTAACTGAAGAGATCTTCTTCTTATGGTGCCTTCTCCTATCGGAAGTCGGCGATCATTCTGGCGATAACGACTTTATTTACCGCCGCACGGTCGGTCGAGTTACAATTATACCAGTCCCTCAAGTTACGCAGCCATGAGATGCGGCTTGATGTTTACACACTTTTATCGATTGTTGCGCGGTATGATCGACAATACTGAAATTAGGCAGAGCATTGGTTTGTATGTTCCTGATAACTACCTTAGACATCGTCAGCATAGATTGTTTCACATTCCAATATACAGGACCAACCTGCCGATGGTTATGCCTGTTGGAAAAGCTACAGCTATGCTGAACAAGATCGCTTTGGATATTGATATATTCCATGTGTCTGAGGGGGTTTTCCGAAGCAGGATTCTCCTACACCTTTGACCAGATTATACAGGTCACTTCTAATTGTTTTATAATTGTTTAATAATAAATTAGTATTTTAATACACAATATGTATATGTGTGTGTATGTATGTATGTATATGTGTATGTGTATGTATGTATACATATGTGTTTATGTATATGTGTATATGGATGTGTATGTATATGTGTATATGTATATTTTTAGATGTAAGTTAATAATATGTATGCATTGAACATAATGTTTGTAATATACATATTATGTAATAAATAAAAATTGAAATTGAAATTCTTTTACCATTTATTTTCCTTCTTGCGCTTTTTTTACCACTTATTTTCCACTGGATGATGAGTTGGTTTAGACTGTATTTTGGTCCTCTCATAATATGTCCGAGATACTCCAGCTTTCTTGTCTTGATAGTCCGCAGCGCTTCTCGGTCTTTTTCCATACGCTGGAGGACTTCAACATTCGTCACTCTATCTACTCGGAAAACTTTCATATGCGTCTATAGACCAACATCTCAAAAGATGACTACTCGAATAAAGAGATGAACAGCATTAATATTGTAGATTGTGGAACCTAAGACAGAGCGGCCTGGTATTAACCTTCCTAGGGAGCTATGAAACAGCCTGAATCGTATCTGAAGCTGCCACAGCTAGTACGCGTAATTGAGCCACGAGCGGGGCTTAAAGAACCACCCTTAGTGAGAGTGCAGTGTTCTCAAAATGTGTTAACCTGGTAATGAGCCTGTCTGGCCCTAATGCCATGCAAAAAAGACGAATAGTTAAGTAATGAAAATTTCTTTAAATAAAATGTCACTTTGTTTGACACCACTCTATTGCGTTAATACCAACTAGTTTCAGCTCACAGCTGAGCCTTCTTCAGGGTTAAATACATATATACTAATTAAAAACAGAATCACAATGTACTAGTGCAATTTTTAATACACAAAAAACTTCCTGGAGAAATGCAGACCATAACAGTAAAAACGCACATAAATCTGTTGAGTGGTTCTCGAGATAAGCGCGGTCACACAGAGAGACGATCGCCGGGAACTTCCTTTTATACTACGTATTGATGACCTAAACCCGAATTCAGAGTCAATACTTAGATGATTTAAAGGTTAAGCTACGCCTTAAAAGTTATTTTGTACTGAAAATTACTCTTTTAAGGCGTACCTTTACCTTTAAATCACTAAGAATTGACTCTGAATTCAGGCCTTAGAATATACACGATGAAGAGCTCGATATATGTACTTCATATCTGAAATTTACTTTATTATAAAGACAATAATAATTAATGTTTATTTCATGTCTCAAAAATAATGTGATCCATCCCGCCGCTGGTTTCGACGCAAAGTTGATCTTGGTTTCCCCGTAGTAGTAGTAGAACGTTCGCGAGTCTACAATCCCATGTTTTCTTGTACAGACTCGTAGCTTCTCCTACTCCGTGGCCGCTCGGTTTTCTTCTTATTTAGCATTAGACCGGTCTCCGAACTTCCTGAGTCGCGATTTATTAGAATTAAGACTCGAACATCGATTCACACTATGTAGGGAGCGTGAAACAGGCGCCGAACAATCACATAAGAACCGCTGTAAAACTTATTTACGCAGAACGAGGGTTTTTGTCCCGTGAAGCGATCCCTTGCGTCTAAATTTCCAAGGACCAAACTCGCCCGCGTCCCTCCTTCGCGCGGTTCCTGCACAGAAGCAATTTAAAAGTGTAAAATAATGGCCCACCCTGTACTTGTCAAATCGATATTCAAAGCGAAAGTCTTTTTAAAACAAGGGTAGGGAGAGAGGATAGAACGCTACACTTTTCTATCCTGGCACAGCACTTTTGCTTCGACTACATTCACACATCTCCTCATGCATTCTCTTAGCTTTAGCAGGGCCATCCAATATTTGTTTTTTCTGATCGTGCCAGGTCTTTAGCGGACGCTATCTGTTCCTGCTGCCTTCGGCACTCGCCTCATTAGCTCTATAGAACTGTGGAATACTCAAAAACAGTGGTTCTCAAAGTTGACAGGACCGCGACCCACCAAAAAAAATTTCGATTTTCGGGACCCACCCATATTTCCAATACATATTGTAACTGTGCGAAAGACTGTTCAATTAAGAAAAACGTCCAAATATAATCGAAAATTTTCATGAAGAAAAATATTAATATGTGATATTTTAATGGGAAGGATGCATTTGTTGCCTATTTCTTGTCATAACAGCATTAGCATCGACTTCAATTTTATTCATTTTTAATCGCAGTGAATCCGATGCGTCCAATTTATTTATGTATTTAGTCTCAATAGAAACCATGGCAGAAAATCCCACTTCACATAAGTATGAGGTGGTGAAGGGGAGGAGGACTTTCATGGCTTCGTCAGACGAGCAAGGATAAATGTCAGCAACTAAAAGCCAGAATTTTGCTAATTGCTTGCGATTAAATTATTTTTCAGCGACGTATCTTCCAATAAATCAATAAGCTCTTCACTTGCTTTTGTTCACATTTCAGTTGGTATGTTGTCTTGAAATGGATTACAAATACAGTTTATCCTGTCGAACTTTTTGGTCCCTTCTTCGGAGTAAGAGTTAAAGTTATTTTTCAACTCTGTTAAATGAGTGACAATGCAGACACTACATTGACATCTGATTGCACTTCGTTTTCTACAATAAATATGACATGACCCGGACAAGACGTGTTGCACGGTATTGTGACTGCGACTCACTTAATATTCGCTCGCGACCCACCAGTGGGTCGCGACCCATAGTTTGGGAAACACTGCTCTAAAATTTTAGAACAACACTCTGGAATGTGAAACACCTAACGGAATCTTTAAAAATTGGTAATATATTCCAGACAAAGAACCCCAGTTGCATATAAATAAATAAACGCCATGTGTGGAGAGACCTTCCTCTTTCTCTCCGTCCTTCAACAAGCTTCTCCAAGTTATCTTTTCTTCTCGTAAGATGTAGAAATAATTCAAGTAAGTCTTAGGCGAATGATTGAGTCTATCCTTGATGCGTAATTCCTTCAGAAAAGAGACATTTGTGCGTCTAAAAATGTTAGATTCTCTAAATAATTAATAAATATTTGCCTGCCTTACAAAAATGCCAAATCTTACTAGCAAAATAATCTGAGTGTTCGCCTACTGTTTTATTTTATTTTTCGTCATTTTGACGACTTGTTTTTTTTACGGGACCTTGACTGATCGATCACGAAATTGGGTGGCTTTCACACAACCGATTATACACAGAGAACGTTATACTAAGATTAAACTTGAGGCGTACAGTTTACATCCGCGCTATGCAAGCAAGTTTCCTGCAAAGCATCGGACCTTCCCAAGGACGGCTTAGGGCCTGTTGTATCAACTTGGGTTATAGGAATCTTTCATTTAACCCGTAAGAAGGCGCGCTATGAGCATTTCTCTCACACAAAAATTTATCGCTATTGTTTTCTATGTTAGCAAACAATGTAGCGCGGAGATTTTTTCAGTACCTTCCTAAGTATTCGTCCCCTATCCCCGCGGTCTACTCGCGCGCCGCTCAGCATCGCTGCGCCTGCGCAGTGAACCGCTTGTGCGACCGCGCTGTAAATTGCGGCATTTTGCTTATCGCGCGCTTATCCGCGTATGTATTTTTTTCTTGTAATGTAAATGATCATTTCTTGTTTTATTATATTTAGACATGCTGAAAGTAATTTTATTGTTATTGATTATATTGTTTATTAATTATTCACTATCTACAGCGTAAAAAATTGAGATGGATGACCGGCGAACACGTCAAATATCTGCGTGGCTGGAAGAACCTGATCCAGATGAAGAATGTACTTTGGATCTAGAGGATACAGACGCAAATCATGTAGACAGCCCTGAAAGCAACTGCTCTGACATTGACAGTCTTCATAATACTGATACGGAGCAATTTTCGGATGAAAATTGTTCTCGTGTTATCTTCACTCCACAACGACGATAATATTGATCAAGAGATAGGCATTGAAGCTAAACCAGAAATTGTTAAAGTATATAATAGTACTTAAGGAGATGTGAATGTTGTGGATCAAAAGAAGGAGGACTACTCCGTTGCACGAATCTCGTCTAGACGGCCAATGCAACTGTTATTTTCTATTTTGAATATAAGTGGCATCGATGCGCAAATTACATACAATGCAAACACACAAACTTTGATTGGAAGACGTGTATTCCTAAAAGATGTGGCTCTGGAGATTGTAAAATCACATACTTCACTAAGATCACATATGCAGAACATTACTACGAATCTAAATTTCCGAATGAAGCGGTTTGTACCTCTTCCTAATATGTGGAAACAGCCTGATAAATAGACGCTCTAAAAAAGCGTGTACTTTGTGCAAGAAATCACTCTGCACTGAGCATGTGACATGCATGTACAGTATGTGTTTCGAAAAACACATTTTTCTAGATCACATGGGAAATTTAATAATTTAAATTTATGTTGTTTTTTATTTTTTATATTTTTTTTTCGTTAAGTATGCCAAAGTTGGCCAAAGTTTAGAAAACTTTTGATCTATGCATAAGGCTGCATTTTATGTTAATTCGTTTTAATTAAATACTTTTAATATGTAACCAAATGCTTATCATTTATTATAACCATTTTTTCATTTTAATAAAATATTACCCTTATTTAAAAATACGACTTAAATAGCGTGAGCATCTTGCTCCCGCGCGCCTATCCGTGTAACATTTTAGGCCGCGCCTTCTCACGGGTTAAACCATCGATTTTTGTTTTTTCCACCAATCAAACAACCCGTTTTCGTAAAAATCTGTGGTTTATTGTAACTATTACTGTCAATCAAATAAACGGTCCCTAGAGACGGTAGAAAAATGAACAGACTTTTGCAGAAAACGGGTTTGATTGATTAGAAGACCCATAAATCTATGTTTTTTCTTGAATTTTACTTTTACAACAGACTAAACGACCAGACCTTAGTGGGAAGCGGAACATATGATTATTAAGAATTCCCAAGAAGAGCAAAATATTTTTCAAGAAAAAATATAGAAGAGAAAGCGTAGCTCGACCGTATTCGTTATTCGGCTATTATTAATTGAGATATATATGTATTGTAGTTTCAGTCGCCGTGGTTCGCGTCCGCCTGTCAAGGCGGAAAGCGCGGGAAGGGGGGTGATAAGGCGATAACATTCAATATATGCCGAGTCACGCCGACTAGCAGAATTCGCG
>JADDOH010007726.1:0-107674 GCA_016648135.1 Agrypnia vestita
TGAGTACGACGAACACCTAACACCGACGTATACTAGGTACGTCTCGTTTATTTTTTTCTGATTGTCCGAAGAATATTTTTTAAAGAATATTTTTTAGAACACAAATCACTTTGTTTTCACTACTTTATTAGATATAAAATCTACATGTTTCCAGAACAATGTTCAAATATGTAGATAAACCATGCAAGTGTGTTACGGGAAGGGGAGGTTGAGGAGTGCAATAACCAGACAAAATTTGTCCACAACCCACTATTGAATATATTTCCACTTAAGAATCCATCCCCTTCCAATGACATTCCCTAATTAAAACCTCCGATTCCCCCCCCTCCCCTCACCACCCCTTCCCCATAACACACTTGCATGGTTTATCTTTATTTCAATTTTAGTATACAAACAATCCTGAAGAAGAGAACATTGTTCTTGAAACATGTAAATTTTAATCTAATAAAGTGGAGAAAACAAAGTGATTTGTTTAACTGTAACGATTGTGGATATTTTATACGAACCGTATGTTTTTCCGAGAAACCATTCTCGACGTTTCGTTGAATGCTTATTCAACACCTTTTACCTACGCGGGTACAGGTCGACGTCCTAATGACGTTGAATAAGAATTCAACGAAACGTCGAGAATCATTTCTCGGAAAAACTTACGGTTCGTATAAAATATCCGCAACCAGTTACAGTTAAATATGTCCAACGACCGTAATAACCGTTTAATGTGATTTGTGTTTTATTTTATTTTTATTTTTTTATTCTCGTCTATTATTAATTAATATAATCTAAAGATTGTTATCCCAACACTAAATTTATTATTGCTATTTTCGGAATACGGCCGAGTATTCGCGAATACGAATATGACATGTGTAATGCCTAGACCTCGACTCTCGATACTCACTCACCCCACTGCCGCTTTAATGTGTCAAAACTTGCATAGACTGAAAGACTTGCAACTTCATTTAAGCTTCACTGTCATTTTCTGTGATTTTCGTGTTGTAACGTACATTCTTGTGCAATTAAATTACGTATTTAGTTGTAACCATAGTCGAACTGCGCTCACGTTTCACAATTTTGATTTGGAAGTTCTTCACTGCAAAACATTCACTGTATTTTTCAAAACATAAATAATAAAACCTTTACTAATTTAATTTAACTTATTGATAACGAATGCTGTAGTTCTTTAATGGGAGACATTTTTTTCACTATAAAGAAAAAATAATTATATTAATTTTCGTAAATGCTCTTCTTTTTTATTTTATTTTATACTCCTTTTAATATTCGTATATTATTAGAGTATTTGCATTTAATTTGACGACTTCAAATACGAATATAAAAAAATAATTAATGTGGAAATATTGACCGATTATGTATATTTCACTAAACAAGCACAAGTAGACCTCTTTCTATTTAAGATGGTTAAGCTGTTATTTTAACCGGTTATTTTTGGTACATTTATTTCGGATTTGTATCTGATTGCATTGATGATTGGTAACTATGATTTAATTGTTGTCTAGTACCAATGGTTTCCCGTAGAATTGCAAAAAATCAGTTTCCAATCATAGACGCAATCAGATACAAATCTCAAATAAGGGTTAGTGTGCCACCGGTTAAAATATTATCACTATAAGAGACAGTCGAATTGGTATGCGTAAGCCGAGCGTATGACGCACAATGTTTCGTTGTATACAACTAGATTTTTGCCTTGATTATGAGTCGAAAATGTTTATGCAGCCATGACCTAATATCAATAGTTATGGAGTTATGCAATATCAATCCTTACATTTTCTTTCAATATTTCTGGCTATTTTTTTACAAAACGTTGAACGATCATTACAGTAAGTTATACCACTTACTAAAAATTCATTCGTTTCAATACAAGTTAAATAAAATGCAGAAATTCCAATTGGAATTCGAAGGATTTTATTATTTTGTTTGACTTGTATTAAAGGAAATAAATTTTTAATATTCGATATAAGTAAAAGCAATGATAGTCTAATGTTGTACAAAAAATAAGTCAGAAATATCGAAAAAAATACAAACTTTGATGTCGCATATCTCCATAACTATTGATAATAGATCATGGTTACTTGAAAATTTTCGACTCATAATCAAGACAGAAACATGCAAGATTACTAATGTTTCCCAAATAATCCTATATATAGAATAGATAATACGTTGGGAATTTATCTTCGTCCACGCTAAAGGGCCAATTCCTGGAAAACAAAGGAAATTCGTCTCTTGATGACCTTTATTTTAATGGAATCTCCCGATCTCGTGCCCAAGATGACGCTCGTTCTCCACTTCACGATGTCGTAAACGTCCCGCGCATAGTTATCTCAGTCGCCGTAATGCACAATAAGGTCCACCGATGTTCCTTTCTCATATAGATGTGCCGCGTGGCTTCAAAAGTGAAGACACGTATTTTATGCACGGATGCAGTGGTTTATTACTGCAGAGGAGTGGGTGTAGTGTGTGATGACCAGTGGTGGATTTAGGGTCGATCCACACTATCGGAAAACCCCCGGTCCGCTCTTGCTCAAATAAAACCTCACAATGACCATATGCGTGGACCACTTTCGATCACGCTTCATCTTTTATGACCGTTTTTTTTCTGATCTGCGTTTTAAATCGGACGTATAATTATTCATCAAAAACTATAAAAGTAAGTCTGTATAAGATCGATCGTGACATGCGGCATAGAAACAAGAGCCAAAATTACGAGAACGATTAACCCCTTAAGAACACCGAAATGAAAACTCTCCGACCCATCGCGGGAATAACCACCAGAGAAAGAGTACGAAACTCTGAAATTCGGAAGATCTGCTGTGTCGGAGATGTCGTGCGATGGGGAAGAAATAGGCTATACTGAAGAGACTCGTAGACAGAGTGGATTCCACAAGAGCGGTAAGGATACCTGTAGGCAGCAGACCTCTAGGAAGGCCACCAAAATGATGGAAGGACAGCTGATCATTCATATCCCAGGAGCAGGAACCGAAAAACAACAAGGCACAGTCCCAACACAAGCAGAAGAAGAAGAAGAAGCTTCATCAAAATTATTTTAATTAAGTTAAAATTATACATAAAGTAACAATTAGTTAAAAACATATTTTTCATAAAATCATTTAATTTTTCTTTCGAAGATGATGAACGGAGTGAATGTGAATGGTATTCACCGCTTACCCAGGACCGTTTAATAAGCAAAAGCTCCCATATCGGCCCTCCTCATTCGTCTCCAGGCTGGCATTTTTTTTAGCTACAATGCAAGACCGTGCTGCCCCGCACGGGTCGTATAAACCGGTGCAAGGCGGCACGGCCGCAAAAACAAAGCCATTCACAGACCGACACCATTAGATACGTCTTTATTGCATAAAAGAAATACATAAATAAATACAAGAACAAGAAAAGGTAATAACAAAAGAAGAAAAATAATACATAATAGACGAATTTCGCGGTGGCGGCAGTTGATGGCTAAGGTCAAACAGACACCCCATTAACTGAGAAAAGGACGAAAAAAAAATACAAAAAAATACATTTGGATATCCGGCTAGGGAAGCACGGGACCGGCAGGTCTTCATCCAATGCAGGAGCCCACACATGAACACGACACCGGGGAATGACAGAGTCAAACCACCAATACACAAAAAAACTTATCGCACAGATCCCCTCAGGATTTCTCAACGGGACACCCACACCCGAACGAACCTTCGGAAGCATCCGAAGTTCCTTTCATTCCTCACTAGGACATCATTGTATGGACGTCCTGTCGCAGTCATTCCAAACTCAGTTAATCCTGCTAACATATCCTCTCTCGCGTCATTCATGATCGTACATTCCCAGAGGATATGTTCCGCCGTTTGGGCCACCCGACCGCAAGCACACCACGGGTCGATGATGTGCTTGTGACACTGATCAGAGATGAACGGAGTACAAATTATATAGGTACACTGAATTATTGATTTACTCCTAATAGAGCTGACCGCACAGAATCAACTTGTAATTTATAAGATACAATGGCAATATTCAATGGTTCAAGAAACTGATTCCGATTCACCTTCGAATAGTGAGGAACGGTAGCGAATGCACATGCATTGTGTTTCGCAAGAGAACAATGAAGGAAAATGTAGAGAATTTAAAAAATAATTATCATAGATCTGTAGTAGGAGAAAATGCTAATGGTAACAGAGAAATAATGGATAAAGGTACCTCATGTCGTCCTTGATGATGCGGTGTTAAGAAAATGCGGGAATTATATTTTAATATTAGTTGACCGCCGGTTCTGTGTTTGCGTTAAAGTGTTCTTTGCGGGAATTACGAGTCAAGGATAGAGATGAACGTTGGCAATGTGAGATGAAGACGGAAAACAGAGAATCGGGGCATAAACCAGACCTCAAATAAGAATAAAAATTCCTACCTGCATATGACAGGATATGCTGGTAGGAATACGCTGGTATACGGGACTGCTATTTCTGTTTCCAATCTTCTTCTCCTTATGATGAAGATACCAGAAACTCGACGCTCGATAATTAATAATACGGCGATGAAATATAATTAACGGAGTTTGCGGTAAGATATTTTACAAAATTGTGGGATATAAGGTAATGCGTAAGCGGCGATCCAAAATCGGACAAAGACTGAAGACTCGCTCCACTCGCGAGGAGTCGATCAACAATAATAGATGTCGATAGATAAGGTGGACAGAATTGGTGTTTAAGGACCGAAAAAAAGTATTAAATGAAGGACAAGTATTGGTGGATTTTCATCTTATTGATCCAGCCACAACCATTATCTCCATTATTCCCACATCCAACATTGGTCAAACCAGTCATTAAAACCAAAACCTATCCAGAAAAAGGATAAGGAGATAAATTATCTAATTAGATCGTTTTAATTTAACAAATTCCTAGACGCCATACAAATAAAATAAAAAAATTCCCACATTAGGGAAAAAATATTGAGTAGGTAATAGTACAAAAAAAACATTTTTGTCTCGAGTAATTCCTAATTAATAGCTTTTAATGAATTCGAGGATTATCCCATATAACTCAGCACTGCCTGTGGAGAAGAGATTGATACATTTATCCTTATTTATATTATATCCCATAGAAAAAAGTAGATTATTCATATATATTATAAGGATACATACAAAAGTTTTTAATTGTCTTGATATGTTACAAGTTAGACGTTTTTGAAGCATTATCACAAAGAATCATGAATGGTGTATGAATCCTTTGTCCGTGTCTTTCAACTAAAATAATTTAGAATTATCATCATTTGTATTACGTACTTTACTATCCGGGTTCGTCCAAGATTTGGATCCTTATATTCTTTAATATATAAATTTTGTTTTCCCATATATTTATTTCACTGGCAAAAAATTATGCTTGCAAGAATGGAAAAGCCAAATCAAGTCAAATCATCATCGCATCTCAAACACAAAAAAACAAAAAAAACTTTGTTCTTTAAAAACACTATTCTGTCTAAATCTTGAACAATTGGAAAATATAGAAAAAACAACGTGACATCTTATCTTATTTTATGACAGCTACGTGGAAATCCGAAAACAATAAAGCTAATTAAGTTAAGAGATAAAAAAGTCACGTTGACCTAGAAATTTCAGACAGAATAAGCTGTGAGAATTTCTCGACGAACATTTGAAAGTTTTTGTTGCTTAAGAAAAACAAACTTTCCGTTTATAATTAAAATAGACGGAAATTTTGCTATTTTCGATTAAGGGTTTGTTTTGGATAAAAATATTTTTCCCCCGTATTTCTGGTTAAACTTTCTTAATAACGAAATAAGTAGCGACCTCCCCCCTCCCCCATTCTTTCACCGAAGTTAGAGAAAAAGTTTTTTTTCTAAACAAAACCATAATCGTTAAAAACCTCTCCAGCCAGACAGTGTGTTGAGACGTGAAATGGATCGCGTCTTGACAAGATGATGTATGTAATGGTACAAAGATTGGAAAACTAATGGAAATAAGGAATATTTATTAACCATTAATATTGAGAGATGAAATTTGACATATTTCAAGAGGTAAACAGCAATATAAAATTGTTAATGGACACAACAATACATTTGAATTATTAAGAAAAATAAGAAAAAACCAACACGAACATGACCATTGTACAAGAAGAAATAAGATTGCCATTCAGAAAGAAAAAAGATCGCACACATCTGTGATGTACAGTGGGATGAAGTTGTATGTGAGTCTGCCAGGGGATATTAGGGACGAAAAAAATATGAAAATTTAAAAAAAAAAAACTAAGAAAGTTTGTGATACGTGCTTTTGATTAGAAATTTGATATACTGATATTTTACATTAGAAATTAGAAATAACTGATAATTTGATATAACGTACTTTCCATTAGAAATTAGAAATAACTTGCTGTTTCAGAATCTAGTATTTTTCTTGTGAAGAATTGGTTTCCTATAGAGTATTTTATCAGTTTTTTTTTAAATCGAGACGCGAACACGGAATACGTATCACATCAATATTCTTACTAATTTCAAACTAAGTTAAATGCTTGTGCTATGAACACGTTATATACTTACGTGTGTACACTCTATTTTTCTATTTTTTCAGTTCTAGATACTATCTCAAATAATTTAAAAATAAACGTATTTTTAAACAATATTTTATTTTTACATATTTTACATTTATGCATTGTAGCATTGTGGGTTTAGCTATTGATATCATGTTAAAAAATGAATCAATTTAAATAAAAGCAAAAAATACTTTACAGGTAGATTCCTGCAAAAATTATGAGCAGAAATATCAATAGTTATGACATTTATTAGCGACTTTTTTTGACTTCTATAAAACATTGGACTATCATAAGTATTATGAACTAGCTATTCGTCTGTCATTTATTTATATGTAAAATGCTGTTATTCATCTCTATCCATACTTTATTACATCCTCTGCTTTGCGAGATTTATTTTACCTATTGATAAGTACGGTTCTAGCGTAACTTTTGAGGCATGACAGAGAATGCGTGTATCTACTGGATTGGATCGCGTTCGTAGATGGCTCCCCTGAAGAAACCTAGGCCGACGTTTCGGCACGGTAATCGTCAAGGCTCTGAGTGAAACGTTGGAAACGTTGAGTAGCTTGTTGGTCTTGTGGTTAGGACTCTCGCCTCGTGATCCAAAGGTTGCGGGTTCGAACCTCATTCTAGACCAGTAAGCTAGTTCTATTTTCATAGCACAAGCGTTTTACTTAGTTTTAAAATAATAAGAATTTTGATGTGACACGTATTCCGTGTTCGCATCCCTATTTAAAAAAAAGAAAAAAAAACATATGTGTCATTGTCATGACGGAGTGCATAGTAGGTATACCATTTTTGAAAGACTGAGATTTTTTATGTGGAGTTTCAAATGTATTTTATTTCTAATATTTAGTTCATTTCTAGTTTATTTCTAATATGTAGTATTTCTAATGTATTAACTTATAAAAAAACTGTACAGGTAGTTGCTTCAGAACAGACCTTGTCTAGTGAAGCAACTACCTTCATTTATATGTATTAAAATATACGAAATAAATAAATTAAATTTAAAAAAAAAATTGGGTGAAATTTATTAATATAATAATTTACTGCAAGAGATAAATTTCACCCATAAATTTCCATCCTATACAACATATAGAAACTGAAAAATTGTCGATACGCTTAAAATCGTAATAATTTATGGTTTCAATTATCTAAAAAGCGTCCCCTGAATATTCTTCACGTACCCTGTAAAATGTGTGCTTTGTGGTAATGCTCGCCTTTAAAAATAATGAAATTATTACGGCAGCCGAAAAGGTAACACTTTGGAGATGTCACGTATTATATAAACAATTGATAACTCTACATTAAACGGGCGTACATACTGAAAATATGAGTATATTTATTTTTCTTTTAGTTTAAAAAATAGCAAGCGTAAAATTTTAGCGAGAAACAGTGCACCCGAGCACAAGAGTGAAGAAAATTAATGAGCTGACATAGTCAGGTTGAATGATGACAGTGATTTATCACGGGACTTGTGTGATTTTTATACCTGACGAATTGTTCAACTACATGTGCATAAATAAGAAGAATTCTGAAACAGATTTTAGATAAACGAAAAATTTATGTCGTCTCTTGTATTTTTGTTGTTATAATTTATCTACACTATATTTTCTCTCATATTCTTGACTGAAAAGAGGATTATTAATTAATTTATGGATTGTTCCATTCCGAAATATTTGATTTTATTTGTTTGATGGAAAAAGAAAATCTTTTTGAGGAATACCTATATATATAAATAACTTTTTACTCCCTTGTGACGTTTGCTTGCTTGCTTGCTTGCCGGCTTGCTGGGTGAAAAAACTTTGGATCGATTTTTAAGCTTTTTCCCGTGATCCAATCGAGCTGAAACTTTGCAAGCAGACTCGTGGCGACGATCAAGAAGATCTATCAAATTTTTGTTAAAAAATATTAATAATTATGGTATAATTTTGGATTTCTAGATATTTTAATGTTTTTTTCAAATTAGAATCATCACAAAAGTTTGATTACTACGGACGTTGGCCTGACAACGTCACGGAATATTAAAATTTGAATTAATCCGTCGGTAGGTATAATAGGTACTTCACTACAAATTTCGAAAATTTATGACAATTGGTTCACAAATGACAGCACACTTCGGTTTTTTGGGAAGAAATCAAATAATAAAGAGATATTTTTGACATAGATATTTGTTTAAACGTGTTTCATTTTCAGTCAATCAATTATTTAATTACATGATGGTAAACTTAATTTACAAAGAAAGGGAGTAAAATAAAAACTTGGTTTTTATGGGTTACTCTTTTATCACAATATTTTTAAATAATACGAGCAGTTTAGATCCCCGTGTGGAAAATATAATGTCGGTCTACGAGTTTATATGGGTAGTTTTGAAAACCATAATACTGTAGAGTAATTGATAGAAATAACACATTATAAATCACGTTTTCCATATATTATTAAAATTAAAATAAATTGAGCGAGTCTTGTAATAGTCACAAATGATGTGTAACATCTTTTCTCAGTAAAGTCGGTAAAGAAGTCAACGGCTCGAGCAAGCAGTTTGGACGAGTCAGTAAGGAAGTCTGCGGTTTTTCATGAACCAAGCGTAAAGATGTTTCACATTAATAATTTCATTCATTCATACTCGCAGAGAACACCTTAAAATCGTGTGAAAAAACCTAAAAAAGCGCTTTCGAACCAAAAAAAATAGATATATACCATTAAACATACATGTGAACACATATCGCGTAAAACAGCCTTATAATAATATTTGAAAAGTGAACAGCGGATTTTATTCCAATTTTACCTTAACAGGTATTAAAAAATCGCTTCATTTAGAATTAAATTCTTTTACAAGCTTTTTTTGTCAGAATTAATAAAATATATGCTATACATTATTTCTGTCGAACAGTTTTATTCTATACCAAAGTTATCCAGAGGGTATTAGAAACCTAAATTCAAAACAAACTTTATTTATCAAATTTGACATTTTCTTCCGATGTCAAAATTGAATCAGCTGTCTACGGAGAGGCGGCTGTAGCAACATGCGTAGAGCGGCCGCTTCGGGTTTGGTGGCCGGCTGTTCCAGCCCCATCTCAAAAAATATTTATACGCCTTCTGCGCACGCACGCTTAGAGTTGGTACAACTGCGGTCACGTGTGCGAAATTTGTTTCCGTCCGTGCCAATGTCTTCCGACTATCAGGGTGTAAACACATCCGCTAGCAGTTTGCGCCATGTCGTAGGATGTACAAAAGGCTGAAAATAAATAATATTAAGAATTAAATCAACTGAAAAAAATAAAATACAACAGTTATTTGTTTTACACACGATAACGTATTTTTTCCATTTTTAGAAAATCTGCAGCCTCCGAGGATGGTCGCAGGGCCACGCGAAGCATACGGAGACCTACGACACCATGATCAAGATCTGGGACGGCCTGAGGCAGCGAGCTGACGCTAATAAGGATGGCCAGGTGAGTGCACTACTGTCCCTGCCACTCGAACAGAGCAAACATCTCCCGTACAACTGACAAATCAGTAATTTTGTTGAATTCCGGTAAATAAAAGAATGCTCAAATCGTAAGCCTTGATACCTACAACATGCTTGGTATTATATTTATATACCATATCATTATTTTTTATCGCTTCATCATTTCACCAACTTGAGAACTTCTCCGATTAAGCACGTAACATTTCATGTAATAATCTTCGACATTGCTATAATAAATAGTCCTGTGAAAATGGAATGAAAGAGTTTACCTGTGGATATATTAACTTCTTACCAGTATACGGAGAGAAGCTTCGGGAGCAAGTAAAGATGATGCAATGAGTGAAATGCAAGTCAGCAAAATTAAGCATCCTTTGTTCTCGGTCATCGCCTTTCGCACGTTCTGGAACTTCCTTTGTTTCCAGTGACGATAACGAGTGCGCTGTGTCAGCTGTTGGGGAATGTGCATGGTCGGCACACCTGTGCATTCGTTTCATTTCATTGCTGATAAATCAGCGTTTGTTGGACAAAAGACATTTAATTGCTTGATACATACATACATAATACATATTAATATAGGATAATATGTAGCAAGTCTCTAGACCACTACGTACATCACTAGATATATAGAAGTACCTATTTTGAAGTAGGTAGCTTTTTTATGGGTCGGCCCCCTCCAGGATTTTTCGGTTTTGCTTGGGCATGTTATATAGAGCCTTCCATCTTCCTTTTTTTCTTTTTGTGTCGTATCAGGTCCCTCTGACGTTGGCGATCACTATGTAAAGGGCCTCGCTGTCTGCCACAGTTCGGAATAGCTCTCCGACGTCCTTTATGCCAGTCCACATATGTCGTCTTCCTATTCCTCGGCGTCTTTCTGTCTTGCCCTTCATAATTAATTAAAGTAGACTATTGTTACCATTTCGTAGAACATGACCCATATATACGATTTTCCGTCATTTTATTGTGGTGACCAGCTCGCGCTCTGTGTTTACTCTCCTAAGTGCCTCCACCACTTAGCCTTCCACCAGTTTCCCTAAAATTTGTGACAAATATATTCTACCTACATTCGCGATCTTATTTTACAAACCACTCAGACTTAACTGATTGTTTCTAAAGTCGTGTACAGGCCCACTTTAATTCGTAGTGAGACAGTTTTATCCAGAATCTAGGTTGCTGGAATAAATTTTACAAAAGGATTATCAGGAGTAATGTTATGGGTACGAATAATACAAAACTCTTACTTGTATATGAGGGGAATAGAAAAAAAACACCGCAATTAAATTGTCAAAATAAAGATACATGTAATTGATTTTTTAGCCAGACACTAAATTTTTAACTATTGTGCTATAAACATAAGAGATATGCTGGCAAACCTTTTAAAAATATGTTTGTACGGTTAAAAATCTGGATTTTCATTTTAAAACGTATATCATAACATTGCCATCTATTTATGGCACTTTCATAGTGGCGGATGTGTTTCTATACCACTCACTAAGAAAGATTACTATCGAGATAACTTGGACACGTCTTGCGAATGCCAGAGGAACGACTGCCAAAAATCTTTGAAAATACGAAAGAAAAGTTGCAAGTGGGTCGCACCGAATAAATCTAGAATAAACAGCAACAATGGCCTTTTGAAGATAGATTGGATCTTGATTGGTCGAAGGCAGGAAATGCTGGAAGCGCCATTGAAAAGACTGGGTCAACTAAGCTAAGGGTATGAAAATCAATTAAATAGTAAATGAATAAGTCGTATCACCCAAGCTAATCGCTTATCGTTTTATATTCAGTGACTAATCGCTCAAAGAGCTCCAGCATTATTATACTAACTTCTGACTAAACATTGTAAATTGCTACGTCCGTAAATAATAAATATCAAATGTTTGTTGTGATCCCGTGTTTTGGGTTTAAGTGTCCTTAACCCAAAAAGGTATCTTTATACATTATTGATACCTTTATTGATTCACATACTGCAAAGCACAGTTATCTTCGTATGTATGTATTTAGAATATGAATGATATTGTGTGTTACTATAAAATCTGTTAAAAATTAAATTATTTAATATTAGGTCCTTACGTATGAAATTGGCGTTTAGTATGGGAGGAACATAAAGCCGATTTTTTTTTATTATAATAGTTTTATTTAATCAAAGTATGTACCATTGCTATCTATGCACTTTTGCCATCTCATAGGTAGTTCATCGATCCCTTTACTAAAAAAACCATTCGGACGGGAATCAATAAAATCTTTGAAGACGGTTTGTACTGCCCCATCGGAGTTGAATTTTTTCCTTTGCAAGAAGTTATCCAAATTTCGAAAAAAATGGTAATCTGTTGGGGCAAGGTCCGGAGAGTACGGTGGATGTCTTAGACATTCCAACTGAAGCTTCTCTAATTTGGTAGCCGTCTGTTGTGCAGTGTGTGGTCTAGCGTTATCATGAAGCAGCAGTGGCCTAGAGCGATTAACCAGCCTCGGTTGTTTAGCAGCTTTCTTTTCCATCATGGTTTTGCAGTTGCTGACAATAGACATATGCCGTAATCGTCTGGCTTGATTTAAGATTTAAAATCCCTTCATTATTGTGCCGGTTGAGTAATGCAACGCAGCAGTCAACGCGCGTTTGTTGATTTGCTTCACTCAATTCGCGAGGTACCCACCTTTCAAGCTTTTTCACCGTACCAATTTGCTTCAAGTGGATTAAAACAATTTTATCACTAACACCGCAGCCTGCAGCTAACTCGGATGTGGTTTGCGATGGATCCGCTTCCACAATAGCCTTCAATTCTTCATTATCAACTTTGGTCTCCGGCCGTACACGGGGCTTGTTCTGCAGGTCGAAATTTCCAGAACGAAAACGTTGGAACCAAAAACGCACTGTGTTTTCTTTTGCGGCACCGTCGCCATACACATCATTAATCCTTCGAGCCGTTTCTGCAGCACTGGTGCCACGGTGGAACTCGTACTCGTAAATAACGCGATATTTCAAGTTTTTCATTTTGTAAACTGAGTGACGCAAAGAAAAAAACAATTGAGGAAAAAATAAATGAATTATAATTTTCAAAACACAAATACATGAGTAAATAGCTGTATAAATTTGGATTTGGAATTCCTAACTAAAGAGAAGATATTTGAGATCAAATTTGCCAGTACGGCAAAACACCAATTTCATATGTAAGGACCTAATATTATATTTATATATAATATAAAATACAACGTTTATTTTATACTAAGTGTAACCTGTAAAATATGACAGTATCTAAAAAATAAGTTTTCGTTCATTAAAAAAAAAAGTTACGGACATTACCGAAAGTAACGAACCAATTAATTACCAACAATACAGCATTAAATATTGTGACGTTTATAAGCCGCACGTTAAAAACGTAGACGCGGCTGTTCAAGATTTAATGATTTTGAATGGAACTACTAAAATAAGCTTATCACGATTTAAAATATCGAATCGCTTGATTTATTGAAGTAATACAACAAGACACGTGGTCCAAAATAAATGTGGGTTTTCTTGGTTTTTCTTTAGAAGCAGTCCCTTATCGTTGTAATTCTCTCAGTCGATTTCCATTCTGTGTCGGGTATTTCAATTTCCGGTAGTTTCTAAATCCGCTCCATTCCAACGAATTCCTCATGAATGTTTTCCTCAACCATCTTTAGCTAGTAGAAAAAACTTCGGAGTCTTCATCATTTTGAATAGAAAATATTTTTAACACTTTGGATAAAATGCCCACAGTTAAAAAGATGTGTGACATCGCATTTTTTTCCAATATTTTTGACATATTTTCTGTTAAACGATGGACTATCACCAAAGTAAGTTATATGGAGTATATCAAATAAATTCGATAAAATGTAAGTCAATTAAAATGACAAAAATCTTTAAAAAAATGTATTTTACGAATTTCTGTAGAGTTATATATCTATATAATCTTAAACGAAATTTTGCAAAATTACTATTAAGTACCCTCCTCTATCTTAAATATAACAAAATCTGTATCTTAGACAATGCAATGAGTAATTCAAAATACCCAGAATAAATAATTCCGTCACATCTTATATTATAATATATTAAAACGATGTAGATATGGATGCATATTGCATCTATTGGATTTACATAATGCAACTTGATACATACCTATCAGTTTTGTAAAAAAAAATTGATAGAAAAGTGATAAGTGAATTTAAAATGCGTCGAATTTGCATTTGCAATGCATTAGCCGACTCCTACAATATATTTCATCACTTAAATGTTCTCATTGCGCAGAATATTATTGACCAGACCGGAAAATTCACCAAAAAACGACCACGGAAAAATCCTCGAATCGGAAAAGACGACATTTCATTAGTTTGTGGCTGCCTCCGTAGCGGAGGAAGTTTAAAAATAAAATCCAATTCGGTGAGCAGTCGAAAATATATTGCAGTAACCGAATCCTCGAAATTTTCTGATAAAGAACATTATACAAGGATTTATTTAATGTATCGTACGAGGGATAAACACAGTAATGAAAACGAAGGAAAGGAATCAATTAGAAAGATACAAAAAAAATCTATACATCGGAAATAATTTACTTAGCATTACAAGATCCAGTTTCGCTGTATTTACCATTAAGGATTACGAAAATTTTTATTTATTATTTTAAGTTTGGAATATCTTCCATATAAATAATTAAGGTATATTTTTAATGAAAACACATTTAATAGTGAACTTTAGAAAATTAGTTCTAAACTTGACTAAATTTATCCTAGAGTCATCTTGTGTACACGAGAAATTATGAAAACTTGTATGCAAGTATTACATTCATAAATTAGGCTTTAATCCACAATTATACAAATATAGATGGATCGTAAATATGAATGGTTTATAAAAAGATAAAAATACTAAATCAAAACATTAACCTTGTATTGCTAGTTCATTAATAACAATCTGAATCAGCCGAACTAACAATCAAGTCAGTTTACTGGCCTTACGCACGCTATGCGTGACTGTATTTTACTGTGTCAAATATGGTCCATTGTACCACTGAGTTACGCAGAAACATATTATTGCATTGGAAAAGTTTGAATCCAATCAACAACAATTCTATTAAAGACATGTTGGGGGTATACGAATGCTTCTCTTGTTTTCAAATTAGTGCAAATTATCAATCATCAATTTATTAAAAACACATCCAAAAATAACGATTTTCTTAAAATAAGACAAAACATTTTTGAAAAAGATAAATTTATTGATGAAATATATTTTTAAAGATGTACTCATTACCTTAAACGGAACGATTCGCCTTTATATATTAATAATATTGAAATGAACCACATTTCAAAATAACAACATACGTTAAAGCAACATTGAAACTGCGTTTTAACTTCTAACATATTCTTTTGAGTTTTTTTTTTTTAAATGACATTTAAATTCAGTTTTCAAGCTTATGTATGTAGGATCAAGCCGTGTTTGTATATAAGAGCCACAATTCTAAATCTACAAGGACAAATTATTTGAAAAGCTCATCCAGTTATTATATTTAAAGTTATCCAGTTCTAAATTAGTGAACTCTAGTCTTGAGAACTGAGAAGCGTAAACAATGAAGAATAAATAAAAAAAGTGTACGTTATCTTCTATAATACATTCTTTTTGTCAGTGTTTTTTATCATGTGTCATGGATTGAAATAAGTATGAATAATGTATAACCTCTGTTTAGAAGGCTTTGTATTATATTATGAGTATTAATCTCGATCGAGATAAATCTACTTCTTCTAGTTTGTTTTTTATAATGTAAGTAAATTTTGACAAAGTTTTTATTTATTATTTATTTGTTCTCCTTGAATTTTCTTTTTACTTGCCTACCATTATTAATTTTATTGTATTATTACTTTGTAAAAGATTTTAATTATTACTTTTTTCTTTTATCCTAATCATTGTTTATATATATATTTATTTATTTTAAAGTATTTTAATGACTATTGACGTCTTTTTTAAAAATATCTTATTTTTTTCTGTTTATTATTCTAAAACGTTTTTATGTTAGATATGTAAAAAATCATGTACATGTACATAAAGCCCACTGGGGCGTCAATAAATGAAATTAAATGATCTAATTTTACACTATCCGATGTATCCAGCGTGCCTTGAGTAGAATGTTTTAAGATCCAGAAAACTCGAAAACCATCTTTCAATTAATTCCTCTCACATGATCCCCGGGAAAAATATACCCCTAGTAAGCCCTTTACTGCGCCCTCAGAATCGTACGTTACATGTAAATATATACATACATAGTGTTTATGTATATAAAATGTACGTGTTGTACATTTTTATTTACCGATGACCGACAAAGAATTAATATTTTCATTGCAGATTTATAAATAATTATTTCATCCATTAATATTGCATCTGTGGACTTAATTATTTTTTAAATTAAATTGGTAAAACAATTTTATACGAGAATAGTACGGTCGGATTGCAAATTCAATTTACAGAATTAATTTTGATTTATTAAAATTTTTGTTTGAACTATGTATTTTAATTCGGTGAAATTTCCATTAAGTAAGGGTGCGATCTAAACCACACGATCGAGGGATGGAGCGTTTTATATTATTTAAATCGCACGAAGCTTATATTGTGAGCTCAAATTTGGTACAGTAACGTACGTTGGTTTCCAATCACAACCATTTTTGGGGTATTTTGGACTTAGCCAAACCAAATCTGGTTGCTATTTTGTGTGATATTTGTTATATATTTCAACATGTTTGGGAAATTATTCAAATCGTTACATCTATTATGCATATTAATAATATAATATGTATATATACTCGACCTTGATATCGGCAATGTTTTTTAACCCATTACTATCTATATGTTGTGATATAATCGCTCACTCTTTCGGAATATTTCAGATTTTTTTTGACTTTGCCACGGAAGATATTTTAAGAGATTTGCATATTTTGCCCCCGTAAAATTCTTTGGAGAAATTTATTTACTTCTTTATTTCCTTATCTGCGTACGTACACCATGTCTCGGAGATTCTCCGCTTTGCGCCTCACCTCATGTCAATCACCAAATGTCAATCCATTAACTCTCTCTCTCCAGCAGCAGTTAAAACAAAATAATTATTCTTATTTAAAGAATTCTGCTTGTTTAACTGTTCAGAATAAATTATTTTACTTAGATATCTATGGTTTTTGGTTTTAGATATAATTTCGCAAACAAATCGAACGTCGTGTATAGGTCTTCTATTTAAGAAAGTCAATCGAATAAGTATGTGTAAGCCGTGCATAAGAAGCACATTGTTTCGTTGTGTTGGTGTTTACAGGTATAAAGACCAACAAAACGAAACAATGTACTTCATTCATACGGCTTACACATACTAATTCAATTGTTTTTCTTAAATGCAATGATTTTTACTCAGGCTTGAGTGGTTGAGTTTATCTCCGGATTACAATTGAATTATTTAGATTTATCTCGCACTCAATTTCTGAGATATATCTCACCGTGTATATCTTGTCTGATATATGATATCGATCTGATATCTGATATATGATATCGTGAACAACTATCATTTTAAACATAAATCTGGTGACTTCGCTAAAATAAATAATCAATTTTAGGACATTTAGATTGAATCAATAGTTTTATATATATTTTTAATTGTTATAAATTATGTTTACTGAACAATTCTTAAGTGCACTCATAAAATAAATATAACATTTATATGACAACGGTATCAAAAGAAAATAGAAACATCAGGTTTTCATCTCGATTCATTTGTTCGCTTATTTATTTGTGTCCATTACTATGATTTCCTTATTTTATTATTTAATAATAAATATAGTCGGAACATTATCTATGGTATTCAAGTACGTCGTCAATTCCAATACCCACAAAAAATATATATTTTCGATCGTGCCATAATAAACTTTATTCGCTCCAAAGGACACAAATCTTTACTCATTCTCGTGAAGGTCTTCAGTCGAATAGAAATATTTCATGTGTATGAAATAGGCAAAAAATACAAGAATCTACCAGAATACACGTTAGTAAGAAGTCGCCTGTAATATGAACATATAGTATACACGCTTTTCACAAAAAGAGGGTAGTTTCAAAGATTCGTATTTATTAATGTATTGCGCTCATAGCACCGCCTCGAATGTCAAAAAATTACTAGGGCCTTGCAAATTTTACTCACGAGAAAACATTATTTTACTGTGCAAAAACTAACAAGACAAAATGCTTTAGAAGAAGTCAGAAGCTCAATAGTACTGCGTAGTCTTAGAAGACAGGAATTAAACCCTTATGAGATGATTAAATAAATGACTTAGCCATCCATTCAGAGATGATTTTTTTTATATTTAAGAGATATATTGTATGCAACAGAACTAATAAATTGAAATGATTCATCAACCTTTCAGCATTAAATATTATTACTTATTTTATTATTGTTAAATTAACAGGCCCCGTTTTGGTAGTCCTGCTAAGAAACATTACAATATAAACGTAGAACAAACAACAAACTAACTTAAAGGTCAAGCCATTGGCGTAGAAGAGTCACGTGTTATATGAGTGACTTGATATTACATTTTCGCTTCCAAATTTTTGTAAATGTTACATTTGTGAGACAATGACCTTTCTGTTTTCAAATTTGTAATTACAAAGTAAGCTGTCATTTTTATTTTTCAATACAGGACATACACTTAGGTAAACCTGATTAATCTACATGGAGATTAATAAATCGTTTAATCAATAATTATACACAAGATTACGCAATTTTGAAAGATTACCGAAACTCCAAAATTATCAGTGTTTTAAAAAATGTATAAAGATCCGTTATTCGCATGGAAAACAAATTTGATGAGAATAAGTCTACAACAGAGTAACAAGTCTACAACAAGTATCTAAGCAAAAACAAGTCCCTGTCCTAACAGAGTAACAAGTTTACAACAAGTATCTAAGCAAAAACAAGTCCCTGTCCTAACAGAGTAACAAGTCTACAACAAGTATTTAAGCAAAAAAAAGTCCCTGTCCTAACAGAGTAACAAGTCTACAACAAGTATCTAAGCAAAAACAAGTCCTTATCTGCTATTATCGAATGCGTGGATAAAAAAAATATTGATGATTGATGTATTGCATTATCTCTCGTAAACTGAATAATGATCCTTTTCATGTTCAGTTTTGTTTATAAGATCGTAATCGTTTATAAAACACACAAATATTTATAAGTTTTAATTACTTCTGTACTTGACCAGTATTTTATTGATCAATATTTTATTATTTTGGCCCGCTTCATAACACATAAAACAGGTAACTGATAGCTACGGGATGTTAAATTGACTTTGAATTTGAATTTGAGTTTAATTTGAATTTGACGCGTTAGAGCACTCCATTTTTCATATCAGAATGAATGACTACCTTTTCCAAGTAATTAGAACTTCATAGATAATGCTTATTTTAATTTGAGTTCTAAATCATGTGTGATCGGTAACAACACATTGTAAATTGTGTCATCTCAGCTATAAAATATAGTCACATTTAGGGACACTCGTTTTCTCTTCGAACTTTTAACTTTTTACGCGCACTTTTATTCCATTTCATTTTCTTTTTGAAGTTCCTATAAAAATTCTTGAGTGGCAAAACCAATTCCAAGAAATGGTTCACCCGTTTGCTTCCATCAAAGTTGTATCTCTTTCGATTTTCATTCCATTTCATGATACGTTTGATGAAATTAAATGAATACTTTGATGCATGACCGGGTGATCGTTTGATACTATTTGATGTGTGAACAACACATCTTTGACGTAGGTTTGTTACAACTTATATATGACTAACACGTCTTCACGATTCGAAATCAACACCAATAATGTATTTTTTACTTAAATTTCTACGTTTAAGTCGGAATAGGAGCAATCGAATGCAAACGTCGAACGTAGCATCACGTAAGACTGATATAATTTTCGTTTATCTTAATTATTTTTGTTAACACTTTCGAAATACTTCAATTCGTGTCAGAATTTACAGAATTTAGGCCTTAAATTTATTTATTAGTACAGAATTAAAGGATCGAGAACGGCCTATAGCAATCTAGGGTGATCTAAAACATTCTGAAAACGCCTGGAATAACCGAGAAGCGACGAAAACCTTCTTCTTAACAATAGAAAACCTAAATAGTTCGAAAATACCAGCATTTGGATATAAATACGGAACTACGCCAAATACGAACACGGCGCGAGTTGATTTGTCGTGTTTGAAAGTTCGTTAATAACGAAGTCGGCCACGAGGCAACGGCAAGTGTGGCCAGTCGTGAGATAATTGAAGCGATTAAATAAAGCGAATAATCGAACGGAGTACCTAAGTGGCGAAAAAGCCAGACCAGTTGGTCTGGTTAATACGTTATTAGTTAATGGAATGTTCTAGTAAATATTAAATAAAGTGATCCAGTGATAGTAAAGTGTTCATTAACGAGTGATGTATTGCGAAATATTGTTATTTGAAAAATAGCCTTGAGTTTAATTTGTGTTAAGTGACTTTGTACTTTGAATAATTGATTAACATTAATAAAAAAAATCTCTAATTAATTTCCAACTGTTTTCATTTGTTCTCCCGCAGCCACGACACGTGACAATATTACTTGAGTTTTACCGCGCCTCCTAAAGGCTCAACACGCAAAGTGGTTTTGGAGGCCAAATCTTTGTGGCATTGTGATGTGAGAACCTTTTAATGTATGACAAAGCGCCCGAGCCTTTCCATTTCCCGATGTGAATTTATCGACGTGTAGTTAGTTGGGGAAGGACTTCCAGAAACCGCATATCAAATTCATTACTCTTCCTTAATAGATGTGGTAATAGTTATTGGAAACTGGTGTATTATTTCCTGGGTTTACTGTTGTAGATTAGCAATTTAATGGAAAGGTGAACGTAGATAATTAATATTGGAAGAGGAAGCGGATATTAAATTCAGTTAACAAATATTTACTATTGGATCAACCACTAGCGAAAATCAATTAGGTATAACCTTTTAATAGGGAGAACGAAACTGTATAATTTCCTGAAATTTGAAATATTCTCCTTTCATTTTGTTTGTTTTTTTTTTAATAATATCGACTACTTAAAAGTATTCATAGTCAATCAACGTTATAAAATATTAAATTGAAAATTATAAATATTAAAATATTTTACAGTTTAGTTTATGTGTGATGTGAAAATGTTTTATATATGTATGTTCTAAAACAGTTTCCTTCATATATTCGAATTGACTATACTAGAGACATCTATAGTCCTTCACACGACATAGTTTACATAGATTTTTGCCTCTGATGATACATCAATATTTTACAATTGGAATATCAAGCATTATTCTTTTTAATGGATACCTACATGATATTCCTCCGAATTATTAAATATGTATACCTATTAGAATATGCTTGAAAATTATTGTTTTCAATTTTCAACTCAATTTTCTTAGACCAGCATATATTTTTTATCAATATTTTTATATGTATATTCTGAGAACACAATTACTGAACTGTTTCCACAGAAATATATTTATTAGTCTCACAGAAAGGAAGCGAAGGAAACGTGTGTAGAAGTTTTTATATACTTTAATTTACTTTATTTATTTCTATCTAATACATTAAATGTTTCGCATATTAAAATTCATATTTAAACGATTTCTTGCATTTCATGAATTAATAATTTGACAAGATCATTATCCAAATATCATTTCATGGAAGGTATGCATCAATTAGGTATGTATATATTTTATGACATCAATAGTATTTTTAAAATATTTTAGCAATAGTAAAACCAATATATTATAAATTGAATATGATAACAAAACTTTTTTTACACTCTGTAGAAATACAAAATAAATTTGGAAAAAAAAATGACCCCTAAACTCTTGGCGAAATGTCGAGACCGAATACCTATTTAATTACCATTTTTATATTTTAAAGCCCGCAACCAAAAAATACTTTTAAAAATGACTTATTGTAAAAAATACTTCGTTTAATACATATTCTTCTTCAACTCACTGTCTAGATAGATTGTTGGGGTCGGCTCTTCTCGTTCTCAGGCTGTATTTTCTTCGGTTATGGGAATTTTTTTCCGTTTCTCTGCAAGATTTTGGAACATTGAGTCGTCCAGAAGTTCTTTGGTCTTCCTCTGGATGACTGTCAATGAAGCTCCATAGACATTGCCTGCTTTACATGTAGTCTGGCAATCTCCATCTTATGTGCTCGTCCCATCTCAGCCGTCCTTCCTCCAGCTTACTGTTTGTTTTTATTTTTACTCTCTACTACAACAAAATCCCGGGCCACCATAAATGGTGAACTTTTAATCCTTTATTTTCGCCGACCACAGACGATTATTTTACTGGGGTACCTGTAATCCCGCACCGTAACAAGAGGGTTAAGAACGTTTCAATATCTTTCGGTAAGCACAAGAATAGAATTTAAATCTTTTGTAAACATGATAAATTTTGAGTCTAAATATTTGTATGCGTAAATAAATTTTATTCAACGTTCCGCGCAAATAGTCCTCTAAAAATAGATTTGATTCTTAAACACGCACACACGGCCATTGGAGACAATTCAAAAAAATTCACGTTCATATAAAGCGATTTACTTCTGTATTTTGAACAAAAAAAATACCTTCGTGAGGAGATAAAAGAAAATGTCACGCATTTACACCACACGCCGTTTACCTCGCGACCCGCGTGATCCCTGGATTCCACCCCGGCGGGGAGGCTTGCGCGCTGAACCAACCCCTACGGAGAATTCACGGAAGAAATACTCGCGGATCGAATTGAATCCATCCCTTGAATTATCTTCCGGTGGGGCAATATTTTTATGTTCCGCGAAACACTTTTACGGCCTTTGAGAGATGCAGAACGGCGTTACTTTATGGACTGTCAGGGTTAAATATACAAACGTTTTATTATTGTGTTTTACGGCCATCTTTCAAATCATTTTCTTTCAAATCGACGGCCTTTGAAATTTATTTTGTTTATATTTGGGTTTTTATGGTTGTTGTTTGTGTTTGATGAGTTTTATTGAAACCATAAAACGCAACAGTTATATTTCTAGTTTACGTAAACACACAATACGGAACGAAGTTTTCATTTTTAAATATTTAGTGTGTAATAACAAATAACCTCACTCAATTCACGATGTTTTATATTATTGTTACATATTAAAATCTTTGGAGTTCAGATTCTATTTATCTTTGTAATACTTTTACACGATTAAAAACTGTGTTGTTTTGTTAAAAATATATTTTTCATAAACTCTCAACCAGTGTTAGTTAGATCCTGCCTCTATTATTAAATTTTTGAGTTGAAAAGTATACCGAAGAAGAAAAAAAAAGAAAATAAAATAATATAAGATTTTAAGACTACGGTGGTCTCGTCATGTAGAAAAAATAATAGAGGAGAGATTAGAAAGAATAAAAAATGACGCGAGTGTTGACGGCACCAGAAACAGAGGACTTCCGCAGGATGGCACAACCAGGTGGACTAGGTGTACTGTTAGCCTCAACAATCTACCAGCTTACATGAAAAGATATATTATAAATGTTGGATGTTTAAAATATGTTTCGGGTTTTAACACCAACACAACGAAACAATGTGCCTCGTACGCACGGCTTACACATTTTATTATTATGCTTCGATTGTCTTTCTTAAATAAAAATATGTTTACTTACCTACGCAGAGAAATGGTGCGAACGTTAGTTAGTTACATATTCTTTAAATTCTTGTAATATTATCCTCCATCAAAAGATTCAGTCATGGCAGGCATTTTGTAATGACCAGCTTGATTTATTGCACACATTAACATTCGCCTTACATATAATTCTTACCCGATTTTCTTTAACTGATTTCTATCTACTTGACCATTTGAACATTCATAACCAAAGTAACGTAAATATGATTCATAACATGTTTTGCATTCGGATCAGTTCTCCGTATTTTCTTATGTGTTCATTTTTGTTTTGTTTTTATTTTGATTTGTTGGCTCACTTAAGTGTCGATCCAAGTATTTCATCGTAGATAGGCGCGATGTTTACAGAAAACAATGTCAAAATCAATTTTCTATTGCAAGAAATTCTGACTAATTTCCGAATCCACGACATGGAAATGAACCAAGGTAGCGCACGCCACCCGTAAACCGCAAGATGGCGCCTTGCTGTCGCAATATCACTTACTATTATTTAAATTTTGCGGTTATATAATATTAATATTTGAAAACCTTATCTGAGATACATGTCATTATATCTGTAAATAGTTTAAGCGTTTTGCTAATTGCTTAGTGCTTTGAGCTTTGTATTTGATTTGAAAACAAAATTAATTTCAATATAGCTAAATATAAATAAATTCTTTATTAGTGCCTAAAATTATTATTAATACAAAGATTGATTATTAGCCTTATTATAGTAAAAAAAATTGTGCAGTTTTAAAGTTATGCGATGTGATTGATGAACCAGGTTTCAATTAGTTAAAAAAACCTGCATAAGAATTAACAGCTAAACAATTATCAAAAATCATTGGACTGGTTAAAATCTGGTGAAAGAATACAAGTCTTACGATACGCCGAACGATTTCGGTACGGTATTGCGAGCCAATACTTATACTTAACATAAGCACATACTCATCACATCAGGTCTAATGATGGATCCTGCAATGGGATCCGAAGCGTCGACCAGAGAGGTGAAATATACGCGGCAGAATACCCCAAAACACTACACACAGAAGATAAACAATACAATTTGTTGATACAAATAAATTTATGATGAAAAAAGGCCAAAGATGAAAACTATGCAGATATCGATATTAACATTATTTGGGAACGACAAAAATTGTTACGAAAAGGATGCATTTAATTTTTAACACCATTTTACCACGCTGTTTGTCTAGACGGAATCTAATAATTGACATTTCATCCCCTTTTCAATTACCAATCGAGCTGAAATTTTGCGCGCACGTATTCTCAATGACGATAAGTAAATCAATTGTCAGATTCACCAATTAATCCATCATAAGTAATTAATCAAATTTATATATGAAATTTTTATGTAAAAAATATGTGAAATTAGTTAATAAAGTCACCAAAAGATGGCGCTAATTTCCTGCAAACGTGATTTTGTACGGTAGGTAATAATAAAGACTAAAAAGTAGAAAATCATATTACATGCATCTTTTAAAAAAAACACGCTTGTATTTAAAAACACATACTCATAAATTTTCGGCCAAAAAATTTTTGAGTCACTCTCCAAATAAAAACGTGGATACTTTCCCTCCGTCAACAACATGATTCAGTAATCTAAATCAATATCATAAGCGTATGTATTTAGTTCCTCAAATAGTCCGGTTTCAAGGTCTTGGATATGGCCGAACCAAGACCATGCCAGTTATTGTGGTGCTCGTTAAGTAAGACTTCGCTTATTAATAATTATTAATCTTTGCTCTGGATTGTTTATCTACTGGCTGAAATGAATATTTCTTGTATTGATTTAATATCTCGAGTTGAACAGACTTCACTTGGTCTTATTTATGAACATGTTGAACTTTCCCATGACATGTTTTATATTATTTACATTCCAGTTGGATTTTCGAAGCAAGTTACCTTTGAGTTGGAAAACTCCAAGTGGAATTTATTTATTTTTAAATAATAGGCATCCAGATATGTTGTAAAATATTGGCATTTATCAGAAATTTTTTGAATTTTCATCGTTAATTAAAAGTAAAGATCGCTTAATCAATCACTCTATTTTAATTAAAATATGATTTTTTTAAATATATATGTATAAAATGACGCATCTAATGTTAATTTTGAATGGAAATTCTTTGACACAGTTATCACTTTTCGTTATTTTGATATAATTCATGAATTTTTTAAGGATGTCTCCCAAAATATCTAAATTTGTGTACAAGTAGCGTCCACAGGTAAGGTTTTAATTAATCAATTATATTTATTTAATAAATATTATTTAATAAAATTTCCTAGCATGAAAAATAAATTTGTTTCAAACCTTTATTTTATAAAAATGCTTTTAATTGAATCTAATTTTAATATTATGATTTCATTATTTATCTGTCTGCCCGTTTGTCTGTCGGTCCGTAAATTTGTAGCTTGCTGCAATTAAAACTTAAGATGATTAGAATGTGTCACGCAATCAGCGCGCGGCTCAAGCAACATGCAAAGGTCGAAATTAGAGGGTCTTGACATTTTTATATTATTGTTTTATTATATTTAGTTTTAAGTTTTCTTAGTGAATAGTCAATTTAAAAAAAATGTTTTTTATTTATTTATATTTATTCGGAAAAAAAACAGCTAACAATAATTTGGTAAATACAAAGAATGGGAAACATAAAAAACATTTATAGATTTTCACTGGTAAAAGTTTACTGTAACTATAGCGACTGACTTTTTCCGTACATTACCAATACGCTTTAGTGGTTATTATAAGTGTAATTATTATAATTTGCAGTGAATACTGAAGAACTGTGAATCGAACCAGGTCGAGAAGTACGTCTTATGTAAAATGTATTTAAAAAAGAAACAATATTTTACTCGTATTCGTAATTGAATTCCTTGTTGATATTGGTTTATCGGAAATAGGTCAATATATCCGTGAATTTACAAAACCGTTATGTTCACTCTGCATCCGTTTAATTGGCAATATATCAAAGACGTGGACTTTAATTTTAATTGCTTCGGCCATTATTTGACACGGGTAAATGAAATTTCGCGAAACTTATAAATATTTCACAGTTTCTAGGCATTTATAGGCCGCTTTATGTTAATGGTTGATACATTTTTACCCCCTAAAAGGGCAACTGGAGAATGTTCTGCGGACCCCATCTGCGAGAGAAAGTTACACTCAAATGTTAAACTGTCAACCCTTTAGTTGGCCGATCAATCTATTTAATAGAAAGCGGCGAGTAAACTCACATCTGGCGCCCGGCGCCCTGTTTGTAAAGGTGTTTAATTAAAACGAAATATTATTGAGGTTCTCTCAAAATAATGTTATAAATTAATCCAATTATAGTACAGAAATTCTGCATGCACTTATTCTTTGGGTACATGCAAAAATCTCTTTTCATTTTTTTGTTTAACCGACATTATAATTTGAATACATTATCCATGTAATTACTTAATTTATTTACTTTTACAAATTTTGAAATTTTAGACGAGAACTTTGAAAAGTAGTCGTAAATCTATGTGATTTAATTAGTGTGATAAATACTTATCATCAAAAACCCAGGACAGGAAACAGAAATTGCGTCCTGTGTTTTTAAGTCCACCAATACAATATCACTTTTAACTGCAATATCACTTTTAACACCCAACAGTTATGCATTAATGGCATAAAATCATTTAAAATTTAAATAGGTGCATCAATATTTTGTTACATATATATATATATATGGATTATAATTTCGGACCACCACGATGTATGAATTTTCTTTAAAAAAACTGTTTTTATGATGATTTCGAATTTTTTTTTTGGCGCCGTTTGACTCAATAAAATCACATTTTTCATTCATTATTTGAATGAACTACAGGTGAAAGCCTTCACTAGATCTGTCTTGACAGTGTTTCTACCTCGTAAATGAGATCCTACCACACGTTCTTAAATTACCAATCCTTTTGCTTTATTCTCGTGCTTAGTGAGTAACCATCGTTTTTATTCATTTCATACATACATTTCCTCATTATTAATGCAAACCCAAAATTGTGCATGAATAAATAACTCCCACGATTGACTTTCCTTGTCGACGATATTAAATAATGTGTGTCGCTGATATTAAATAATTATTTGTTATTTATAAATAATTTAAATTGATAAAAAAGTTCCCAATTTGGATTAAAGAGTATAAAATTTTAGCGAAATTTTATACAACGCTACACGAAAGTCAGCTGTCAGCGAGAAAAGCTTTTTCCCTTGGAATATAACGTGCGATCGGAATTTAAAACGTTCGAGGCTTTCATATTTGCAGTGAGCAGCATATATCTACATTTATACATAAAAATACTCTCATATTCCTGTACCAGTGTATTCCCGGAGGTTTAGCGATGGGGCATTCTCGAAGCAAAGATTTATTTTTTCTGGATTAAAATATCCGATGTCGAAAATGAAGGGAAAATATTTTGCTAATTTTTGTAATATTAGTAATACTAATACGAAGTCATACTCCTACGTTTTCATCAACTTTATTAACTGATTTATTTTATTCAACTGTTGTTTTAAATTTTACTTTTTCATTAATTTTCTTTTTCATTTTTAATATCTTCAATTTTTTTATCTTAATTGTCTTAAAATAATCAATAGTTAAATTTTTCACTAATTGCATGATATGAGTTTTTCTAAATTTAATTCAGATTTTATTTTACTAAGGTTACGCTTATATTTACTTAGGTTACGCTTATATTTACAGTATTGTATTGACGAGTTTGTTACGGGCTTTCTAAGCTTCTATATATGAACTTGTTAATGTAAATACTGACATTCAACTGGATTTCTACTACATAGCGAGATATGAATTGACTTTGAAAATAAGTTACTACGTACTAGATGAATAATTCAATTAAGTTACTGTAGGTATTGAAGTGTATTTAGTCCTCGTGAAGATTTATTGTAATACGTAGATTTTCGTGGCATCACATGAAATGATAAGTTAGCTTCTGAGCTAGTTTGCGATTTGTCATTTTTAGTGATGAACGATTCGCGTCAAATTTCAATGACGATCATCAAAGTACCATCGAATTTACATTTTTTGTACTTTTCCATATTTTAAAATTATTAATATTTTTATATCATTTTGTATCGTATTGTCTTGTATATAACATTACATCGACATACAATATAATGTTATACACAGCATGTGTTCGGTATTTTGCATTTTTAGGCGTTCAACCACGAATTTGGCAGCTACATTACGATCCCCTTCCTATTTTCGTCTTACATTGTCCAAACAGACGAAAACTACTCGACAAGTGTAGAGTGGATAGTGGCGGTTTTACATCTATACGCCACATTTATTGTCATGTCGATTGAGTAGTACCTATCAAATTGACTCTCAAAATTACCTTTCGTAAAAAACGTGCTTTTGTAACAGTTTTGTTTATTAAGTGCTCACATTGAGAGATCTGTGAATTGAACCGTCGAATTTATCGAACGTAGACCTAGAGAAGGAACAATATTTTAGTGGTGAGTTTGGTTATGTCATTCGTGCGCCTTTATTTTATTTATTTATTTATTTATTTTTATTATTTTTACGCTTCAACAGGCCAGGAGGCCCAATTATAGAACCGAAATATATCACAAAACACCCAGGCTTGAATAAATCACATAGATTAACATTCCCCGGGAATCGAAACCGGAACCCTCGATGTGGGAAGCCAGTATCATACCCTCTGCGCTACGAGGGCCGCCATTCGTTTTGTATACCCCTCCACACCCTCATTCCTTTTAATCCTTCTACGACCTCGTAATTCTCATCCCTTGCTTCCTGGCAATTCGCGTCGGGAACAACATGTATGATATTATTAAAGACGCATAAAATTTTGTTGAATTCGGCATTTAATAATACTGTGCGTAGGCACATACCCGGAGAACAAAACATTTTACACAATACAAGTAGAAGCAAATAGTCAAGGAATTTTAGCAAGAAGACAGAATCATCAGTAAAAGGCGGTTTATAATTATTAATATGATGACAAAATGCTGACGTAAAGCTTTTGTGAGAGAGTGTACGCTATCTAGAGCAATTCACGCAAGATTTATACACCATTTAATATTATGAGTTTTCTCCTGTACTATGTATAAGCTTACATTGCGTGACATGTGACGCAATTTTAAATTATAAGAAATAATAATAAACTATATATATCTACGTGAAAGTATGGACAAAAATAGAGATAATTTAATCGCTCATGTATTGTAATTATATCGAAATCACGCGAGAGCTTTTGAACATGTTCAAACTAATACGTGTGTAAATCTCAATCTGATACAACCAATTGTTAGTTAACCATTAGGAAGGCAACAGATATTTGCGTGTGCACCGAAATTTGGAGGACTTTCTGGCCTAATAGGCATTACCTAATTAGATTGTCTTACCTATTAATTTGATATAACTTGGTGATTTTTGGCTGTATTCCAAAATTAAGTGTTACGTATGCTTTGCACATTTCCATAAGGATAGGCATAAAGGGCCCCACACCACTTGGCACAAAATTTTCACATCAATTCTGTATTACTTTAGGCTTCAGTCTTTACCCTCGTACGATCCCTGTTCGCAATAAAATAAGAAACTCTATAATGAAACTCTAATTTATGTATAACCAGTTTACAATATCCCAAGAAGGTCTCAAATTAACCTCTTGATCCCAGGAGTTTTACACATTCCGTGCTCTATTTGCCTGCCGAGCACTGCTACATTTTCAGAGGAATTTACCGATCCGTTTTGTGTATTCATAAGTTTACCGCAACACTGGACACGGAATACGAGGAAAAAACCGAGCGTGGACTTCGTAACAAACATTTTGAAAATAAACTTAACCAATCGTAACTTTAACTGGAATCCTGCAACTTGAATGCGACACTTTACGGATTTTGTTGTGGAGGTGAAAGATTCTTGGAGAGTAAAATATACAGTTCCGTGTAGTACCTAACTATTTTATTTCGCCCACAATCGGGCGTCTACGACACGACTTGACTTTTTTTAATGTCGCATTTTATTTAGGTAGGTACCTACTTTGGTATTAGGATCTATCTTTTCTGATGACTGATGACTCTGTGACAAATTCTTTTCTGTAACTGAAAAATAGATTATACAGAAATTTTGAAAATTTAAACATTGTTCTACCTCAATTTTTGACTTTATAGTTTTACCCAAATTGGCTTACCGCTAGTCCACGTAATCACCTTCTTAATATATCAATCAGTCTTAGATATTTTTGACATTATTAAATTCTTGTAGTTTTCTATTGTTTTTTACTCGCCTTAATCGCTTTCCAAATAATATTTTTACTGAAAATATTTTTTCCAAACTCAATGCTCTTGTGACTTGTTTTTGTATACTGCCCCCACAAGCATAAAGGCAACTTTTTGACTAAATCACATATTAAATTAGGTGTCCTTTATTTATTTACGAACTTTACATAATAAAAACGAATTTTTTGCTATTACACTACATTTTAAAAAACATCATGAATTAAATTAAATATGCTATTATTAAAATAAACTGTAGTTAATTTAAGTATGCTATCTTATTGCTTACAATTAGTATAGTTTTTGAGAAAAAAAATTGTGCAATATTTTAGGGCGAAAAACGTTATAAACAGTGTGACGTTTTTCGACCTAAACTAAAATTTATGCTGTCAAACAGTTCTTAATTCCTCACATTTAATTAATTTTATGTATTTTTCTTAAAATAGCTGCGTTTATGCTTATGAGCGCAGTATAAACGTCGTATGGGGCCCGGTTGGGAATTTTTTTGACGCTGTGCGAATAATGAACAAAATATAATACCCTGGAACTCTAAAAATTCAAGGTGTATTTCATTGCATTGCAATATACCGGTCTAATAATTTATTACAAATAATTGATGTGCCTTAATTATCGACACACATAAAAAAAAATTATTGCTTTTTTGTAATTAATTCTTATTTTTTATAACGAACAAAACATTAAAAAATAAACGCATAAGAACATACCTTCACAATCTTTGAACAAGTTTAGCAATCGGGAGTTACCTAAAAGTGAAAATAAATTATCACTATAATAGTACAATAGATTATTTCTCATACGCCGTGTTTGTGCGATGATGTAGGTCCCAGAAGGTTATTACCAAAAAATCTTTTGTTATTATTAACGATCCTTCAGTTTCAGGTACATGTTTTCAGATAAGAAGCATTATTATTTTTGCTGGCCATAATTATTAATTAATTAAATAACTTGTTATAGACCACTTGGAGCAACCTACGTCTATCGGTTTCGATACCACTCTATCTTCGTTAGGTCGGACGCATACTATCTATTACTAATTCTAGCAAACAAATCAATTTCAAAACGGGGGCGTGGCTACAGTTACGGTGGGGGTAATTGACAAGTGGACGCCGAAGTGGGGAATATATCAAGTAACGGGCTATTCATAAAATTTATCTAGTTATTAATTATATTGGCTCCAGTGTTCAGGATTTTTTTGATTTCTAGTATTTCTAAGTTATCTAATCTAAGGCATCTACTATTAACGCGTAGAATTTGATACCGTTTTCTTTTTTAAACGTGTGGCCTGTTTCTAAAAGATGGTTCGAGAATCCAGAAAAGATAATTTTACCCGTACAAATGTAGCGTATTGTAAACTAATCACAATTTATACACAATTTTTGTGATGTATATATGGTGGTAAGGTAGGTTTCTTACCCCCATCCATGGATGTGGTGGTACGAAAGCTTTAACATGATTGAAATAAGCTCCTGAACGCGGCGCTGGGAAATTTAAGTCCAATGAGATTTTTAAAGACTTATTTCGCCGAAGTGTTCACTAAACGATTTTAAAGATACCCGCGAGGCAATATAACGGCTGTAAAATATATATCTCTCAAGGTTATTTCTTAAATTATGTCTTCAAATTAAAAAAACGCAATTTTACCCATCTCTCTGACAAATTGGCGGATTAGAGTAACAATTTCGATGTGCCTTAGGAAATACAGAAAATGTAGAAAGTTTCACAGTTTTAATTTATTCTTACATAATTCTTTCATAATATTTTGCTCATTTTGGTTACCAGACATTCAAATTGTATTGTTTCCAAAATAATATTTTCTATGACAGATTACCTCGAGCCGTCTTGTAACTATCAAACCAATGAGATTGATATATTTATTAGAAAAAATGATAAAAAAAACATACTAATTTGAATGAAAATTCTCAGTCAAAACTATTTATTATTTCGATAATATAGTATAAACTAGATTTTGCCACGATTTAACAGACTTAAAATTCAACAGAAAAAATGTCATATGTCACAATTAGCACCATGTTTCAGGATTTTCTCATAATTATATTAAAAGGTAATTTTGCTTAATAATTCACTGTTATTTTCAACAAATTTTAACGAATGCCATATGTTAGAAAATATTTTAATGATTCCACCTATATGAAAATACTAAAACACATACTATATATCTATTATGTAAGCAAAAGTACATACTGAAAACTTTCATTTGGAATTGAATTGTTAATACCCAAATACTTGAATTTCACAAATATTTACATATGTAAATCAGATAGACTAATCAATTTTCCATATTTTTAAAATACGCAATCAGAAAATCTTCTATCTTATTATATTTATATGGTTATATGGAGGATTTAGGGAGTTCCTATTTTTGGGATTCAAATTTATTTAATTTCTTTATTTAGTATGATTTATGATGAACTTTTAGAATATTACATGTAGTACCAAAAATTTTCAGTGTATAAGGAAAAGAGCCACTAACCTCACTAGGATAAAACTGTGCCGCGATGAGTTGCGTTACAACAAAATGAGGTTTTACTCTTAGCTTACTTACTTTTTACTTCCAGATTTACTTTTTTTTTTAAATACTTAAAAAAATACATTAATTTCTTATATACTGTAGATATAAATACAAAATGTAGATAGAAAAAAAAGTAAATATTATTGAGTACAAAAGCAGATAAAATAAAAAAGAAGAAATGTAAAAAAAAAATTGATTTGTACTTTCGCATGTATGAAATAATGAAAAATACGGTGCAATGAGAGGTACATAAATAAATTAAAAACTTTTTAATGCAGTTGGGTACCTGTGCAAATGCAGTTGACAATCCTATCAAAAAAGGACGGAAAAATTTTGTGTCAGTAAAAATAAAAGTCGGGTGTCCAAGTTGACTATGATAAAATGGATACAAAGACATTTCAATGTTATTGTTATTACTGAGCACTCACCCTTAATAAAAAATTAAAAAATCTTTGAAAACGATTTTCCGCCATTCTTCAGAATAAGCCCATTGTTGTTTATACTAAACTGTCCTTAAACATGAAATTCTGTGAAGTCAATGATAAATTTTCTACACCTTATTTAGGACGCCAAGCGAAATAGCATGACCAAACTGTATTGAAAATGAAGAAAACCGAAAAAACAGGCCCGAATTATTAAAAATATTTACAAATCGATTTGTAAATATTTTTAATAACTGTCTAGCATTTCTACCCGACTTTGCCGGGAATTTATTTATTTATTTGTAATATTTCATACTTTTATATATATATATATATCACTGATAACACAAATAAATCAAGTTTTCACAATGTATTTACTTAAGTAAGGCGTATTTTATTTTTCCCTTCTTTAAAATTCCGAATTGAAAAACAGTCACAAAAATTATTTTTCTTTTCAGTAAAGTACAATATTCTTCTATTCTGAATCTTGAGGCGTTGAAAAATATGGAATAGGCAATATGGCATCTTTTTATATATTCTGACAGGCAAATGGATATTTCAAAGGTCCATAACCCACGGTAGAAATGACGTTGCCAGTTGAAAAGTTGCAGTGCCCAATAAATTCTGGCCGAAATAAACCGTGCGAATTTCATAACGTTAGAATTCACCGTTAAATAGTTTTTGCTGCTTCATACAAACAGATTCTCTGCTTTGCATATAAGGTATATGAATATATTCGGTTGTATAATTAAAATATCTATGTTTATAAAAATAATTAAGCAGATTATTTTTATTTAAGAATATTATCATTTGTCTCAGTAATTTGCGCCAACCCCTAAAAAACTTAAGAGCTTTTTCTTTTCTATTTTGATTTTCCTCGGCCATTCCGCCGCTTGTCTCTCTGAACTTTTCAGATCCCATCATCAGATCCATCATCATTAGCCATATTACTGTTGATGGTTCCTCCAATGGGAACCGAAAAGTCAGCCTGAGAAGTCATAGACATGGCAAAATAACCAGGAAAACTTAACAGAAAATTTTGAACGAGCGTAAAAGAACATTTTTAAACATTTTATTTCATTTTAGGCGATGAAAGCATTCATCGTCTTATTTTACAATCCCTGTAAAGCCAGAACGGCGGGTGGCGTGGCCTGCTCTGGATCCCGTAGAAGTGGGATTTTTTAAAAATATTTTTTAGTCGTGTTTTCTTATGTTTTAGTCCGGTATTTTAAAATGAATTTCCAAACCACCTCTGATAATACAAAGCTGTAGTAACCATTACGTGATTTCTGTGATTATTATCTAATATTATGAGTAGAACCAAAAACAAATATTTTATATCCGTACATGTATACCAGTTTTAATTATTTATCAATAATAATATTTACAATTCTTAATGAAATAAATCTGAAATAAGAATGTAGACAATATAACAGTTGACTGACAACTTACAAAAGTAATTGCGTGAAATGTTTACTACGTGTTTAATATTAACAAGTTGTAACCCGTCAAAAATGACGGAATATTGGTTAGCGTTCTTGCTTAGCCCTTTATATATTATCTTTATATAGTATATTATCTTTTTGGCGGTCCACGGAGAGGCGGCCGTGGGTGGTGGAGGGTAGTCGGTTCGGGTTTGCTGTCTCGGAGTTCAAGCCCCATATCCGGCCGTATAAATTGTTTTTTTAGCCGTGAATTCGAACTAAATTACGTACGTTACACGAAGTTACGGACGAACAGACAACGAAATTTTTATGTTTGATAAGACCTAAATATTCGTACAGTCATATATCCCATCTGCACACTGATATATAAATACAAGTCGTAAATTGACTAATGTTAAAACAGTATCAAACATTAAGATATAAAAAGCATAAATGTATTTAATCTAAGCGTTTCGTGAATTCAAAATATTTACTTATATTATGTCTGATTTCAGTAAGAATTTTGTGTCCCTTATGTTATTTTTAAAATATTGAAAGGCATATTGTGTTATTTTACATTATTTTCGCCTAGTATTGGATATTAAACTATTTCAGTTTTGATAGTAAATTCTCATAATATCTAATCCAAATTTTTAAATTCTCAAACACTTGTCTATAAGCTCCTCAATAAAATATACATCTCTATTTTCCCGGTGGGACAAAAGTACCTCGATAATGATTACCTAATGCTTTGTAACTATACCTAAATGGCCAGCCCCTTATTTAATTATTTCAACTTTATTCTATCCTGATTTTCTCTTACAGAATCTTTACAGATAAAAATCGTATTTTAAAATAAATTTGATCTTCCCAGATCATTAAAATATATGTTTTAATAAGCTATTTGATTTCACATTAACTTTTCAGACTAGAATAGACGAAGAAAAAATAATATTAACTGCTGAATACTTGACGAAGTCACTAAAGCTTCGCAATATTTTTTCCGTTGTAGAAAGAAGAAAATACGTTTTTAATCTTATCAGAGTTTCTTTTGTTCCCATATTATAACATTACGTGACAGCTAATTTATAAACGAGAGAATATTCATTTTGAAATGCTCCCTGACTTCTAAGACCTTGTATAGTGAACTTAAATTACATAATTATTCCCCGCGGTGCGGTGTATGAAAACTTCCAAGAGTGGCTTTAAACAACGAAACTCTGGCGCGCAACCCCCCAAGATCTAAGAAACAGACATTAAATATATTAATTATTGTGCATTTGTGTGCACTCAAAAGCTTGCGCAAAACTTTCGCTCTTTCGAAAAGAGATGTCGCCCAATAACATTAAAATTATATTTTCAAGTGTGATTTTATAATTTTAATGAGTTTTTTTTGCATTAATTAATCATTTTTAATAGTATTATGCACAAAAAACAAGCTAACCCACGCCTATAAATTTAGTAAAAAATTCACGAACAATATAAAAAAAATTAAATACTGCATATTATCATTCAGCCAGCCGTAGGCAACTTTCTTAGTATCATTATTTGCGCCTGTTTTCGATCGTATTTGCAATCTATAGAACATTTGCGTTAGGGGATTCAAACACAGAAAGTATTAATATGGATTGCCGTAAAACTGCTGTGCAGTTTGGCATATGTATAATGTAATAGGTAAGTATCAAAAAATAATAAATATGAAAAAAAAAACATGCATAATTTTAGGACTTTATCAAACATAATAATTTCGTTTTCTGTCTGTCTGTCCGCCTGTCTGTCGTAAAATTCGTAAATTGCTGGAATTAAGACTTTAGATAATTAAAGTGTGACACGCAATCAGCACGTCGCAAAGCAAGTCGTTATTATTATTTCCCGTCAATTTTCATTGTCATACGGCTAGTTGATTAGATAATCCTGAAAAGACTTATAATAAGTTAGTGGGTATGGGTATGTGTAATGTGTAATCCACACTTATAAAATTATAAATTTTTATCGACAACGCATCCAATTTAGATCATTAACAGTAGGTACAAATCAGCTCATGTCTGGATATTCTACATTGATCTTTTACTGTGGTTAAATTTTAGTATAAGATTTATTTTAGTATTTATAAACACAATAAAATAATTCCCTGATGTATTTTGATGAAGCTTCTTTTGAACGTTGTGTATAACTTTTCATCGTTCGCTTTAGGGTTATTACAGTATCTAAGATGAAAAAGGCAGAGATACGACAAACAATCATGAAACTAGTTTTCAAGCTACGCTTTGATAGAGTTACAGATCTGGTACAAATAGACGGGAAATTACGATCCTTAACATATTTCCTCTGAATAAATAGCCTCTGTAGATATCTTGATACTAGACACGAATGTGGCGTAGAAGTTAGAGGCTATCTACACTCACAAGACTGTCCTAAACTAGGCTTTAATTTTAGTTGGGTACTGGAATTTAATTAATTACATAATTAACAAGAATATACTTTGCATACACCACCAATTTAATTAACCACCAGTTTAATTAGTAATTTTTTTAATCTTTTCACTCTTACGTAGTTTTAAAATATTAATTATAACTTCATCTCATTTCATTATTATACACAAGGCATTTAATTTCTAGGTACATGCTCACATAAAACATATAAATATAGGATAATATGTAGCAAGCCTCCCAGCCACTACCTACCTCGCTAGATGTATAGAAATACCTATTCTGAGGTAGATAGCTTTTTTTTGTCATTTTACCACTTTGATCGATAACTCATATTTATTTTGAAAGAAAGTACATACAGTAAAAAGTAAAAAAGATTTAAAAATATTAAAAGTATCATTCATACGAGATGCAGGAAAAAATGGAAATAAATACGAACGATAGATTTACATTTCTTATCATAACAGCGTCTTTCATATGGATCCACAAAAGAAGTGGCAAGCTGAAATAACTGTAAAAAAAGTTTAAATAATACTTTTATTTAAGGTTACTTAAGACAAGTAGGCACTTCATAATTGGAAACAGAATTAAAGATTATATCATCATAATCTACAGGCGCGTGCAGCCTAATACTTTGAAGCATTAAAAATGCATGAAATAAAATAAAATGCATAAAATAAAATAAAATGCATAAAAAATCATGAAAAAAAAATCACAATTTAATACACACAGATAGGACTTTAGTGTAATGTTTAATTTATTGGCGTAGGCATAATAATAAGTACTACTTTGTATATATCTGTACCTTAAAAATATTATTTTTGGAACTTAGTGCTTTAATCACTTTCAGTATTTAATTATAAATTTATAAAAAATTCAGTATCTACAAAAAATATATATATAAAATGTGATATTATAATGTATTTACAATATAATGTGATATTATATTGTAACGAATATATAAATAGTAAGTAATTAACAACAGTAAGGTTTGCAATAACGCATGGAAAATACATAATAGTGAAAGTGTCTGATAAAATATATCTAGTATACATAAATCTTTAACAATAAATAGAAGTTACAATTGGTCATCCAGGGTCAAAATAAACAATTGAACAAAGAGGTGACATAAAGCGAAGTTTGGGGCATAAATATTAGATATTAAAAGATTATGAACATAATAAAATCAGATTTAATGACATACTTTATGACTTGAATCAACTCGGAAAATTTAACTTTTTATCTTAAAGCCAACTTTGCGAAGTTACGTTTTTGTTATTGAAACCTCCGGAATAAGTTTTTTGTACAAGTCAACCTGATAAAGCAAGGCCTTCTGGATACTCTCAACTTTTTACAATTCTAAAATGTTTGCTCCATAAAGAATCATAACGATGTTAATAAAGTAATATCTGCGTATCAAGATGGCGCATTCATTTATACGGATTGTAGGCGCCGCGAGTTCTTGTTGACTTTTATTAATTTCGATTTTCAGCACTCAATTTTTATAAAATTTTAGATAAATAATAGTAGCTTGTTGGTCTTGTGGTTAGGACTCTCGCCTCATGATCCAAAGGTCGCAGGTTCGAATCTTAGCTTCATTTGAAAATAGTAAGAATATTGATGTGACACGAATTCTGTGTTCGCATCTTTATTTTTTTTTTTTTTAATTTAAAATTTTCTACAAATAATAAAAATTAATAATTAAAATCCAACATGTAGAATCTGATAAGCTATTTTAAAATATTATAAATAATTATTGTAGGTAGTCGATATACTGTATTGATTATTACTATTCTTTCTTCCTCACTCTTTGAAATAGTTTCAAATGAGATTAATTTTTTGCTTAAGTATACATATATATGCATTTTTTAGTTAATATATTATAGAAGATTCCCAATTTACATTCATAAAAGAAAGATGTTATTCCTTTTTCCAAAACGAAGCATAAACGAAATTGTAAGGAGGATCAATATATAAACATAGTAATAAATATATAATAGAATATTAGTTAATTTAGTAAAAAAACTACCAAAATTTTAAAAATTGTAAAAACCAAAACCAGATTTCGAGACGTACCCGTCACGAAACCGGTAGACCTTAAATCTGGTAGTGGTTTTTACTAAGTTAACTAACATTCTGTTACAATGTCTAAGCACAAAATTAATGCTTTAAATATTAATAATAAATATATAATTTTTTCATACTTGAAACTTTAGTAAAAATAAATTAGCTTGTTTAATTATTTATCTTTAACGCTAAAACAGACATGAGTACCAGACCCAATTAGTGTAGTAAAACACCTCACAAAAACACCCAGGCTTGAGAAAAGCATATAGATGCAGTATGAACTCACCGATAATCGAAACTGGGATACCCGATGTGAGAAGGCTTCTCACACCGAGTGTTCCGGGTTCGATTCCCGGTGATGTCACAATTAGTCTATGTGATTTACTCAAGCCTGGATGTTTTGTGATGTGTTTCGCTTCTGTAATTTGGCCTCTTAGACTGTTGAAGCGTAAAAATGAAAAAAAAAGCTAGTTAAATGCTTACTGGGCACGAGGACCGCTTAAACTTAAAAAGTTCGTTGGTTTTCATTCTGACTATTAATAACTTACTACGGTTCGCAAACTTCACGTTACATTACTAAAAGCATAAAATGTTTAAGCATCGCCCTCCTTCTTAGAAGAACCTTCATCTTAGATCCTCTAACGATTTCTCTCAGTGAAAATCTTTTTTTATTCACGTAAAAGGGTTGAATATCCTGAACACTTCAATGTTAATTAATTATTTCATATTTTAATAATTTATTTGGGGCGTTATATAAATACTGATTTTTCAAAAATTCTAGATACCAGAAATTTATTTATATAAAGATCAATTAAACTCTACATTTTGAAAACTTTATCCTGTAGACGAAGATATTTTTTTTCCAATAAAACATTTTTCAACACGTCTCGTGATACTCGTATTATTAAACGAGATTTATTTACCTTGTCAAATTGATCATAAACAACTGAAAATCTTCACACATATTTACGAGCATAAAATCAAAATGTGCAATATACACGTTCTTTAGAGAGATTTTATAACAAACAGTTTATTCGTTCTAAAAAGAAAACCTCTAGAATCTACTGACGTTCCTGTAACTATTACCGTCAAGTTTTACTGCCCGTAGATAAGTGAAAATAGTAAAAACATGCTCTGTATCGATAACCTCCTTGGAGTAAGACATAACTATTGACATCCCCGTATATCCCCGTATAACGCGTCGTAAACCAAGGATCACGTGTTTATCGTTAAATGTTCTAAAGACTAAAAGGAAAAATGACTACTCCGTGAGGTAAATGAAACCAGTTTATATTCTGCAGCAAACGTAGTACCTACACCCCCACACTGTCTACCCCATAGTCCAAGCTAACCACGGGCTGCTGTATAGTATTTTCTTGCTTAGACTTTTTGGACTTTGGAGACATTGAAAATGATTATTACAAAAAATATACTTTTACAAAGCTCGTACAATTTTATATCCGTATAATATTATGAATTAACAATTAGAAAATACGGATAACAATTATTGTACAATTGAATTTTGCTGCACGCGATAGAAATTCAGCCACGAATAGATTTTTCAATAGATACGATATTACGTACCTGTGCTATTATATATTATCTAAAATCTTGTCTCTATATATAAGCCTATAAAAGTATTGACCAAACAAAAACACAAATAGTGTAAGCTGAGTAGAAAGTATTATTTTTCAATGTAGGTAATAATACGTGAGTGATAAAATTCTGTGGCTTATCTCCGATGTAGTATAAATATATTTTTTAATTAATTCATGTATAAACAACGTGAAGTAAATTTTTGACAGGGATGTGCAATATTTTTGCATAAAGTGAATTCGTAAAATTTTTACGTAAATATATATATTTGCATAAATATGTATATGAATATCACAGTTTTACACAGTGGTGCTTGAACTATGTGTATTAAATTTTTTTTATAAAACGTATCAAGTAGAATAATACATATTATGGTGAATATTTATTTATTGTAACTGACATTTTCAATAATTAAAAATTAACAAGACAGGCATTAGAAAACAACGGTGTTTTGTTTGTATATGCTTCATCTGCTCGCTCACTGTGGTATATTTTCAATACCTCACTTATAGTACACTACTACTTACACTTACTATTATTGATACCTCTTTTATGATAGATTATTTTTTTAGGATAGAAATTTCTCTCATTTTAATAATTCTACATGTGTGCTTGTTGGTCGGGAGGTAAGATACTTGTCTAGTCGTTGGCCCCCTTTCCAGGTTATTTTTTAAATTATTTTCAAAGACCTCGCCTAAAATGGCTCCAGATCTTTTGTGTGTACGTACTTCTAATAATAGTGAAATCTCTATCTAAGAGTAGGTAGAAATTTCACTATCGCATCGTTAATAATTATTTTTAAGACTATACATTTATTTTTAAAGTGAGTGAAAGCAAATGCAACAATATCAACACAAAGAAAACAATGTTGTCATCAAGGATTACTAATTTAGAATGACTGAATTCCATATTTTATAGGAAATATAGCCTTTTTTTGACAATTTTTGACAATTTTGAAAATTTGTAGAAAACCTGATTTTTTAAGGGACAGATATATTAAATCAGTACATTTTTAATTAGTAATTCTTGGTGATAGCATTCAAAATATTATTTTTTGGATATTGCTACCTTTGCTTCTATACCGATTTGTTAATTTACGATTTCTTTCATTGTTTTTATTACTGTATAACAACTACCTATATATCAGAATATATGGCACTTTTTTATTATCTTCGTAGTTTAATTTAGGTAATCGTGATAACACTTAACACAATATTTCGTAATACATGGAGGCTGTAAATTATGTTTGTAATTTAGAGGTAATTCTTCACCCTGTTATGGTGTCTGTGGGTACGGGAACATAATTCATTAACACTGAATTAAGGAGAGGATCGTAAGAAAAACATATAAGGCAACTGTTGAAGGAGAGCTTTCGTGAAAGACCAAACTTTATCAAGCAAATAGCGTGCATGAGAAGATGTATGAAAGTGGATGAGGCAAAAGTGCAGAAGAGTATGGCGTTTTATTCTCTCTGCCTACCAGTTAATTAGTTAGCTATTGCTAACCCTTGTGATAATTTAAGGGGTGGGTAAGGTATTTAATTTATTTTTTTGCATTTATGTTTTTTATTTTTTAATTGAATGTATAACATTGCAAAAATATTTTGTCAAAATTTAAAGTCAATCGGAGCAAAATTGACGAAGTTATGAACATTTGAGTGATGTTCAGATGATTTTCTATACCTGCTCGGGCATGAATGTGATAGACGCGCGTACCGTATGATTACCCGATGCGCTATTGTATTGGAAGAGTTTTGAGACAAAAGATGCTCTAGATCTTCTTGATGAAACGTCTTTGCTGTATGAACCTGGCGTCGACGACTATGTGTAAGTATAAAATATTTGTCGAGTTTTATTTTGAGTTTTTAAATTGTGCAAAACTTTAAAGCGTTTTTCTGAAACTTGACATTTTTGAAGTCCGTGTACGCCATAACTCAAAATCTACTGGACCGATCGTTTTGAAATTTTGCACAGTACTTCTTCACGTAATTCACCAGGTAACGCCGTGAGATTTTTTCTTTTTTTTAATAATTATTAATTTAACAATAACAAATTGGCCAATTTTGACGAAAATCGGTGTTTTGGCTTCCAAATGCTATCAAAAATTGAAAAATCGAAAAAAAAATTTCACGGCGTTACCTTGAGAAACATCTCCTTTAACAAGTGCATTTTGATTGTTTTGTTTCGAGTTATGATGTACACCGCAAAACAACTTTTTTTCGAGTCGTCGCCGGAGATTCACTGCCACTCGCTTAAATATAAATATTTTGCAATGAAATTTTTTTTAAATAATGTATAAATAATGTATTATTGTATTAAAATTAAAATAAACAAACTAGCACTAACTGTATCGCCAATAAAAATCTTGAAAACATGCCTTTTTTTCATCATTTCAACATGCCTTCCCCCCCCCCCCTTAACAGTCGCAAGAACGAGGTTCGAACTGGACTGTAGGTACTAAACCAAACAAACTTGCCGGTAATTATCATTATCTTGATTGTTTTCAAATACTTATAACCTAACCACGCCACTATCTACATTTTTTATGCATATAAATATATTATCGAATGGCTATCGCCGGCCATTAAGCCTAGTGCTACCTACTATACGCGCGTGAGAACCAACACACGGTACCTATCTTCTTTGTGCGGAAAATAAGCCTTCTGTCAGTCCACTCGATAGCCAGGCCGCGTACAAATATTTTTCAAGCGAAATCATTTTATAAACTGTGCTCCCGAAAAACCTTTCATGGAATATTAGGGATAATAGGTTCCCAAATGTACCGAAATTCACAAAAAAGTATTTTCCATGAAGGGTTGTGGCGTATAACTCAAACAAAACATGGGTTAAATTGATATCGTCGAAATTTGTTTAACTGTATTTTATTCAAACATAATTTAAAAAATAATAATTTTGGTGGAAAAGTCGACCATTATGAAATTGTATTGTCACGTGTCGTGGCTACCGGAGGAACGAATGAAAATGCTGGAAATTAATTAGCGATTTATTAATAACGACTAATTAATTATTAAATGTACAAAGTCACTTTTAAACTTAACGCTATTCTTTAAATTACACAATTTCACAATAAATCACTCGTTAGTAAACATTTTATTATCGCTTTATTTATTTTTAACTTTATTTATATTTAATTATATTTAACACTTTATTTAACATTCACTAGAATATTCCATCCGATTTATACGCTCGATATCTGTCGCTTCGATTGGCCACCCCGGCCGTCGCGGCCTGCGGCCAACTTCGCTTTATCTTCGCCTGTCAAACACGCTCAACAACAACAACCAAAACTACCATACGCGGTCGTATTTATACTTGAAAAATCCTGGTACCTGGTAATTTCTAGGTTTTTCTAGTGTTTAGGAGAAGATTCTCGTGGTTTCTAGGTTTTTATAGGTGTTTCCCAAATGTTTCAGAAGCCTCCCGAAGATTGTAGATCACGCTAGGCTGTTCTCGATTTTTCGATAGTGTTGTGATAAGTGACATAAGTGCGTAATTCTTTTAAGCATCTCATTACGGTAACATATCTTTGACACTTGAAAAGTGAAATTAAAGTAATGTACTTGAGAAGAATTGAGGAATAAATGTAAACGCCAAAAAATCAAAAAAAAACATCTACTCGTTTTCTTTTGCTTAAATTATGTAGGTAGGTACAAAAATTTGTATATATAATACATATTTTTTCCAATTTCATGGAAAAATTTACGAGATAACTCAGGTTGAGCTCAGATTCTTATCTAAAGTATCTTTTGCCTTAGTAGAAGTGACGTAAAGAGATCAAATCTGAAATGAGATCAAATCTGAAATATCCGAGAAGATCTTGTTATAAACCTGCTGCTGCTCCAAATAGAAAAATCTCAGTTAAGTTGGCATGGGAAACTAAAAATGAAAGAAGAAAGAATGAAAGATTTTGCCCGGAAGTACCAGAGGTTTAAAGACCGGTAACACAGCTAGGAGAACATGGAGAAACTGCGATGAAATATTGAACTACCAAGTAATCAAAAAAGCACAGGACACAGAACAATGGAAATGTGCTATCAAAGTGAAAGGCCCCGGCCCGATTAGAATAAGAAGAAGAATATACGAGTTAAAAAGAAGAAGAAGTAATAATAAAAATCGTTCTGAAAAACATAATTCAGTCTTGATGTAAAATTACGACACTTTGGTTTAAGGGTGTATAAATATATATTTACAACTAGTATTAAAATTTTAGAAATAGGTTAATAAGCTTCCTGAACATTATATCCATAGAAAACATTCGTTTATACGAATTATATGTTGATGAAATATGAAAAGTTTTATGAAAATAATAAAATTTATGAAATGCAAATATTTTCACATACCACGCACCATTACAAAGAAATAATCGCCTTATTCATTTTTTCCAAATGTCCGTCAAATGCTGCTGTCAATAATATTCACGACCCTTGTTACGTGGCGTGAGGCCATCTAACAGGGTCGTGATAATATAATTCAAAATATGATAACAAATATAAAGATACGTGCAAAGTATAGGGGTACAAGTTGCCTGCAACAACCATTATCACAGATAACAAACGCTTTTCGCTGGGACTCGCGACATAATATATGTATTTTACAAATTGCTTCCAGCCAGAGACATAAATTAAATGCAGAGACGAGGAAAAATGCTTAGCGAATAAAAGATTAGTGAAACAGCACACCTATCTTATGCGGAAAATTGCATAAGATAATAAAAGAGTGGGGTAGATAAAATACAATACATTTTCGAGATTATTGTTTACCAAACTCGACATTTTTAAAATTATACTTATTTGTGCGCATTAAGGGTAAACATTTAATTGTAACGGAAGTTGCGCACGCATCAGTTGTAGCAGCCGAACATGTGATACCAGAACTAACGACGCCATGTTGAATTCTTGCAAGTTGTCAGATTCTTTTTACACGCGAGTTCACGAATGTTTCGATTGTTTTTATAAGAATTTTTTATTCTGTCACCATGCCAAAAACGATTAAAAGATCGTAATCAATGTCGGACATTCGTTTTCAAAACAAAAGACACATTAATTTTTTCCACATTCAATTCGGCTGTCAAAATTGTACAGTATCGAAACTTTAGAATACGGAACCGTTTTAGGCCGAAAATCGTTAAAAAGTTGAAGTGAGTGGGTACTTGGACTTTTTTTGAAAATGCACAATTTTTTTGAAGAGGAATAACGTCTCAATAACGACGCTATATTGAATTTTTGTCAGATTCTGTTTACATGCGAGTTCACTAATTTTTCGATCATTTTTGATTGTAGAAGTATAACTTCTAGCGCGTATACATGAGTACTCGCACGAATTTTCGCAAGAGAAATCTATACTAATATATAAAGAGGTAAAGTTTGCAAGTTTGTATGTAGATAATCTTGAAAATTGCTCATCCGATTTCAAAAATTCTTTCACCAATATTTAAAATGGACTTCAGGGTAAATATAGGCTATAGTGATAATATTATTTCGTTTAAATAAAAGGACTTTTCGTGGTGATCTATTTTACAACTAAAGTCAACGAAAAAATAGTCGATCGATACGTTTTTTATAGAGATATTTCAATACTTTCTATAGAGAAGTTGTAGAACTCAAAAAGCTCTATAAAAAAGTCCGCGACTATATATCTATCTCTATACTCTATACTCTATATGTTAAGGTAAATACACAAATTGATAAAATATAACTAGAAGCCGCGCGGGCAATGCTAGTGTTTTATAAAATGCTTGTAAGTGGACTTTTTTCTCCTTCCAAATCATGAAATGTATAGATGGTAGACTGGAGATTTAGCCCCTTGAAGAGTGCCTTCTCGCAGTATCGTGCACCCCCAGGACTAAGTAAAAACATCACTCAGCTTTCACGTTAACACCATTAAGCTTAAGCACATCGTCTGAACCGTTAATCTCAAAAAACACTTTTCTATTCCCAAAAGTAAACCAGTCTGTCTATACTTTTTTGCATTCTCAACAAATTAAAATAAGCGTAGAGTTTTCTAAATATTTAAAATACAGCGTATTGGGTAAGGTCCAAATCTACTTATTTTGGTAATATTTTTATTAGCATGTTTTAAGATTATTATTTTTAACTGGTTTTTTACAATCATCAAACACAAATGTTTCACAGAGTTGAAGATATTTACATGGGAAAGCATGTATGAAAGACTTTATCGGGCGTCTACAGGATGGTGATAGCACAGATTAGGATAGCGTAGTTGCATCAAATATGTAAAATAAGTTATATTTACTACATATATATACTACAATATATATATACATCTTCAAAAAAAATATACAAGAGTGGTTGTTCTTAGGGTGGAATCGGTGAACCTTGTATTGTGTAAAGTGATTAGTAAGCCAGCCAAGACTGGTCGTAAGCTCTGTGGTCGCCGAACAAAGACTTTCATACATGTTTTCCCAAATTAATAGCTTCGTCTCTGTGAGACATTTATAATTTATTTTAATTACCTACTACATATTTTCTACTATTTAATCGTTCTCATTTAGCAAATACTCGGATAAAATTTTATAAAATAAAATCTTCACCGAAGCAATATTTACGAATAAAAAAAATCGAAGCGCCTTACTTTCGGGCTGCGCAAAACTATTGCGCTTGTTGTTTGTTATGAATGTAAGTGCTATGAAGTTAACGCAGGCGGTTCATTATTGAAATCATTCAATGGAAATAGGAAAAATAAATATTTTCAGCTATTAAAAACATTTCAATGCCTCACGCCTACAGATTAGATTTCGCGATATTTTCGATTCGAGACAACCCGTGCATATTTGCTCCCATTGAAATATTCTCTTCTCCCTTTTTTCTTAATTGTAAAACATAAAAAATGTTTATAATTTAATGCCTTCTGTTTATCTTACTTTACAGAATTATGGTTCTAAGATATGATTGTGTGAACATGTCTTAGAACCATGTTTAAAAAATCTGTTTTAGATAGTGAGGAATGAAAAAATTAGAAGTTGATATATAATTCTGAATATAACGTAGTAGTCAGAATAAAAAAAAGGATTGCTGAGATGATTAGGTCATGTGGAACGTATGAGTGAGGAGAGAATGGTAAAAAAATATATGAGACAGGTACTGAAGGCAGCAGTAACAGAGGACATCCGCGAAAGACCTGGCGTGGTCTAGAATTAATATCTATTAAGATCTTCAACAAGCAAATAGCGTGCATGAGATAATGTATAAATATGGCTGAAGCAAAAATGATGTTATATATTATCCAGATACCATACAATACAATTTTGTTTTGGAATAATATAACGGATATGGCGAACAATTCAAGTTCGATACATCCCAGCTAAGGTCGAAAAACTAAATTGTCTTACCCCGAAAACATCCACACACTCCACTGCCCATTCTCATATACCATCGCACTCAAACGCACAAGTATGCATGTTTTCGTAAATTCTCGTAAATTTTTACTTTGTGCACAATTTCTTCGAAATGTTGCTCTCAGTTCTAAATATTTCCTTAGTTGGTCTGTCGATCACTTCTAAAAAGCATGTGATGTGTAAGAAAACGATGGATTCTTATTAAAAGAACAGTCTCCATTACGTGTGTTCATAAATTATCCAGCTCATCAACAGAAATCAAATAACAAAAAAATATATTTTAGAATGAAATATTATCAATGTCAAATATTAGTATAGGAATATTGAATATTGAAATATTATCAAAATATTGCGTTTGTTTTTTGGATGACGAATTGTTATAATCCCATTTGAATATTTTGATTTATTATAATATACATTATCATTCTTTCATCGACTCTCGAATTTTTAATATTACCTAGACACGCTCTAGTCTAACATTGAAATTAAAATATGTTAATAATCCAATTTCTGTGCAATCCCGGTTGTCATTGACGTAAGTGCTGTAGTAAGTTAAAACACGTGTACAATAAGTCATCACTTAACGGCTAGGTTATCTTTCGGAGAATTTCAAATGCCAAGCATCATATTTTGTTAATGCAGCTGCATCCATTACTTGGCTTCCACCAAGAGACCGAATCTAACTATCGCAAATTCTTCCATCCACACAATAACTATAATAGTAATAACTACAAGCGTCCGTGCCGATAACGATAACGTAGTTGTATTTGGTAGTTCTAGAGGCCGTAGTATTGGTAGACGTTGGATTACGGTCGTAAATGTGAGCAATCGTTAAAGGAGATGGTCGTTAATGAGTAGAATTATTATTGTTTTTAGTTTTAAAAAATCGTATTTCAAAAAGTTAATATTTTTCGTAGTCTGTCAGACCCAGCGCTTGATGTAAGCAGATGCACTTAATGCAGGCTTAAGTACAACTTTTTTTTTTTTGAGAAGTTGGAGTTGATCCGAAACCCTTTCGATAGTCGTTTTTCTTGGATGGATGTCCCTGAGGAAGATCCCATTCATTTATATCGTGGGTCACATAATATATCAGATATAATGTCACCTAAGACCATCGGGTTTACTCGATGTAGAAGGGTCGTTCAATACATCCCTCAAGCCGAATATGTACTCGCGGTGAGCAATACCTTCGAAGATTTAAAGTGTATGGAACCTTTGCGTCAAACTTTAATATATCCTCAATAATGTCATCTTTATTTACAAAGGTTTTTTTATTTAAAAAAAACATACTATTCAATAAATAGTATTGCATAATTAGCATCTAATCTTGTTGCGAAAACGACAGATCAGTAAGTTCATCTCCGTTATTGGGTCAGGTTTGATATTTTAATCCAGCTGTGGTAAAATAATATCTGCAAGTATGTTAAAATTTACGCCCATTTCTTAGTCACCACACGTTACATGATAAATATTTAAAACATTATATGAAAATAAAAAAAAACACACGTTTATATTTAAATGTAGGCTAAAAAGTAAAAAATAAATTTTTGACCGAAAACTTTTTGCTTCACTCTCCAAATAAAAGATGGGTGCTTACAGTATTGATATAGATTACAGAATTCTGTTATTGATGGATGAAGAGTAAGGCAAAACATTTTTTACCTTTAAGTATAAGCGTGGTTATAAAAACAATATTTTTTTCTTTTGGTCTTAACGAATCATCTTGTATCAACTACGCCTTAGCTGCAGAAAATCCTTGGGATTAAATTTGACTGAAGTGCATCTTAGAACTTCACATGTTTATTTCAACTCGTTTCTGAATGCGCTTGTAAAGTATATAATTTCATACATAATCACATCGGAAGAAAATTTGCACCATCTTTTGGTGAGCTTATTAAATAAATTCCTTTATAAAACTTTGATAATCAATTATGATTAATTAATTGATTGATTAGTAAATTTAGTAAATCTGTGCAAAATTTCAGCTCGTTTGTGCATTGGAAAGTGGGTAAAATATCCATTATAAAATTCCATCCAGACAAACAGGTGAAGCTAATATAAACGGAGTAAAATTACATTGTATTAGTTCTGATTAAAAATACAAAATAACAATATTTTATGCAACTATAATATTCAATAATATAAACGGCTAAAATAGAAGCTAATATAAACGGAGTAAAATTGGATTGCATTGGTTCTGATTAAAAATATAAAATAACACAATATTTTATACAACAATTAATAATTCAGCAATAATATTTTATACGACAGGCACATTACTATCAATATCTTCAAACTCACGATTTTTTATGAAAGATACAGTTTCTTACTATATATTATAGTCGTTGTGAAATACATCAAGTATATCTTTTACGAAAATATCCAAGCTTTTTTCTTCCTCTGAATATTATATATATTTTTGAAGCTTTTTTATTTCTACGTAACTTATCATTTTATACTTTTACTCCTAAAATCAATGTCAATTTCTTGAAAGAAAAAACATTGTCATAGCTTCACCATCGTCGCTGTATCCAAACCACGTTCAGCTACCTGTATACACATACATTTGTTTTCATACAGGTCTTTAATACAAACCATTTCATTACGTCATCTTATTTACCTTCAACAGACCAGACTAATGGGGTGGTCCATTGTTCCGGACTCAAAGTCTCGGATTCTGTGGTCGGGCATTCTTGTTACGTGTTCTTCTGTAATTGGAACTTTACGGCTTGCCTACTTAAGAAAACGTTCTGCAGAAAATAAGACTATTCAGAAAACATTCTGCATTTCATGAATACTTAACCTTTCTTTTTGTAGATTTTCCGGTCCGACAGAGTTCTTCTTCCGAGAAATCTTGTCTTAGCAACTTCTTGATGTAGCAAAAATGATTAATCATATTCTTCTTCTTGTGCTTATCCATTCATTGACTTTCTTCACTTTATTTACTGCCACTATCTTCACTTATATATTTTATAGTAGATTGGTGAAACCACTGTGTCTAGTTTTTCATTATGAGTTCCGAAAACTTGTTCTTCTCCGGATGTTTCATAAAATGTCCGAGATATTGTAATTTTCAGATTTTTATTGTTTTTATTACTTCCATTTCGTTATTCATCCGAACCATAACATCTTCATTCGTAACTCTGATCATCCAGCTTATTTTGAAAATTCTTCTCTAGATACACTCTCGAATATCTCAAGTCGCCTTATCAATTCTTCGGTAAGCGTCCATGCTTCCATTCCATAAGTCAATATCGAGAACACATATTTGATTCGTTTTGGTTCATCATGCATAGGGAAGTTACATCACTTAATTCGTTCAGCGATTGTCCGTTCTCCGAGCGGTAAGGACTGCCAATTATAATTTCAATATTTGACCTATTCAATTACATCAACTACACTTCTCTGTTCCACCCACGGGTTTTTGTATTGAAATTATACCATATCAATTTACTTACTATTACGAAATTCACTTAGGGGTGAGTTATCGTTATTTTACCCCTATTTGCAGAATAGAATGGTGATTGTTATACCAACATTTAAACTAGACAAATGTACATTTTTTTATACTATACAACAGAAAACGGAACAAAAAAATATCGAAATAAATTTAAATAAATTAATACAACAGTGAACTGTGAAAAAATGGTGATAGCTAAACGTATGTAATTTTAATATGGTGTATTTATTTTATTATTATTATATATTATTTAAGGAAAACTCATTAATGTAATGTTAAATATACTCTTATGTATCCTTTCGTATAAATTGCAATACAGTTTTGCAAGATGCCTATAATAATAATAAAGAACATATCAATAATAAAAAAAATAAAGAAAAAGTTTTTATAAGAATTATCAAGACATCTATGAAATGTCAAATTTCTATGATTACAGCGGAAATATTGACTTTAATTTAATATTTGGACAATATTAGATGTGTGTGAAGTATTATACCAACTTTTTAAATAAAATTTGTACTTATTTTATATAATATTCAACACGTCAAAATAAACGAAATATGACAATGCAAACCAATGCGAATAGAACTAATTATCTTCGATTTGCATCGATAAGTAAACTTGAGTCAATTGATTAAAAAATATTTCAAATAAATACTTTTATGTGGTTGCCCGCGCACACAAATGCTTTTGAAAGCGCTATGATGAGGTCGCCTTGGGCCAACTCACCGTAAAAATTGCCGGACGAAACAATGGCTCTCAATGCAATGGAAAATTTAAATTCTTGTTCGTCCAATTCAAAAACGAAAGCAGACCGAAACGCCCAAAGAAATTTGTGTTACCCCGAATGGAAAAATCACTACAGAACAGCGCTCTAGAGAAAAACCAAATATCCCGATTATCATAGCACAACTAAACAGTATCGAAACGACGTTTATTAATCATTTTAGGTTAAACTATCCAGATTAACACTTGAAAATTTACCCTTATGTGAAGCACTTTACCGACAAATGTAAATTTACGATAATGTATCAATAACTAGTTAAATTCTAAAATACGTGTAATAATGTTGAATAACCAATAAGGGGTGAAATATTTCAACATTAAAATCAAATTATCACAAACTGTTAGTAATTATATAGAATAATTAAGTATTTACTACCACCTAAACATAATATAGCCTAACCATTAAACACCCTTGTGAAAAAATCATTTAAGAGAATTATAGAATTAAGGGAATAATTTCCCAGTCTGAAGATGGCCATGATAGGCTGAAACCGGTAAAAAAAAGAAACAGTAAATAGTGTTAAATCAAAATTGTTTTAATTTGATCATGAATGTGAAAGTCAAAATTTCATAAATATATATTTAAAAAAATTATGGTTTGTGATCGCAACCAACTTCACGATAGAAGAAAAGACTTAAAAGGATCCTATATAAGATGTCTTCACGTTATTCAAATGTCTACACTGGGCGACAACGTAATATAACATCTTTGTTCTTTTCCTTTGAATTCTACATTCTTACGGATGCTCACATCCAACTATACAATCACCCGACTCGGTCTTTTATTAAATTCCTCTATATGAAATTTCTCTCCAGCGGCAGCATCTTTTTCGTAATGAAATGTATAAAAATGCAAGCTACCTCAATTGTTGACCAAAAACAATTCAACGTTGCATATTTTAATAACTGCGAAAAAATACAGAGAAAAATTTTGCTCAAATAAACGTTGCCAGGGAGCGTAAAAGTACAATCAAAAAGCAAGGGTCTTAAAAGTATGGGAAAATGAAACAAAAAATAGAAATTGAAATCTATTAATTAGAAATGCAAACTCGCTGACTCGAAATTTCCACGTCGTGCGTCATAAAAATTAATGAAGTATAAAATATAAAATCATTACGATTGATTTAAATGTCTTAAAATATTGTTTCTGATTTTATATGAAAAATTAGTTACAATCTGTATTCTATTTCCGACATTCTTGAAACTAATTTACATAATATTCGTGTGAAGGGGCATATTTATATATTAACATATTCATTTAAGCACTCGAGCTTCCAGAATTTCCATTTTAATACAAGGGTATTAATTCTGAAAAGTTCCGCAAGCATATAATAATAAATAGTGGTATCTTAACTAACAAATCAAACGTAAATATAAAAAATATATTAATAATACCGTATCATATTTTTGTATTAGTTTACACTTTTTATTTTTCCCTTGAGGATTTGGGTAATTTTAAGATAGGTATACCTGCATACACAACATAAAAACTTTTTTTATATATATTTTGTATGTGTATCGGAAATATTAAACGGAAATCTGAAAACAATGAGCACTACGACCATACCTTTTAGTTGATCATGGGGATAGAAATATTCATTTACCAAAATCTAGTTTTTGAAAATGGATATCTTCTCATCATTGGCTGTCTTACCAATCAAGACTAATGCAACAAGGAGGCCCCTTAAACCCATTATCCTTAAGCAGTGATTTTGTGAACCACACAATTAAGGACATACGCAAGTACATGCCACATGAGTATATGAGTATTCAGCACTGTTACTTATACAAATATAAACTCGGGGTTGGACTGATTTACCTGGCTGTAAAAAAAACAACGTAACTCCGAGGCTCGCACAGATTTTTTAAATAATGTTGCATAATTGCGGGACTGCACTATTTTACCTGTCAATGAATATTATAAAGCAACATAAATCCGGGGCTGATTTACCAAAAAATGGGCGTCATAAAAACATATAGTTATACTCATTGACGTATTATATTATAGACTCGTTATTCCCGTACAGCCGGCTTTCATATGTAGAAAATATTGCATTGAAAGAGACAACAAATCACGGCACACTTCTTTCACAAACGCTTGCGTGTAGACAGAAAAATTATGTAATTTGAAGTCACGGTGATTAAAATAACATACTCATTCTTACAATAGTGTAGGATACTCTGTTCCTTTTTCCCGGGGACTTTTTTCGGCGTAGCGTCGCGCCCGATCGCAAAGAAGGTCCGTTCGATAACGAATGCAAAGCAATTACCTTACTTTTGAGTTGCCAAGATTTCACGCTTGTAACGTATCTACAGTTTATATCATTGGGTGTACTCGGTTTATACATTTGCTGATATATGGCATTGGTTTATAAATTTGCTGCTGTACGATTAAATTAAATCCTCCTAGGTACGTCCTATCATATCTTTGTAATAATCTGTCACTGATTGTTGATAGCTGAAATTATTTTAAATCATATCACAGCAATTGGCAATTTTATTAAAATTACTATAAAGATGAATACCACTCTCCCATAAGGCGACTTAGTGAGAGGTTACTTTATAATTGATACTTATTCTTAAGTACTCCCTCGCCATTAACTTGACACAGCAGGCTTCACCACTGCTCACGATTTTGGACTTTATGAACGTAGCTCAGCATACATATATATTAGGTCCTTACATATGAAATTGGCGTTTAGCCGTACTGGCAAATTTGATCTCAAATATTTTCTCTTTGGTAAGGAATTCCAAATCCAAATTTATACAGCTATTTACTCATGTATTTGTGTTTTGAAAATTATAATTCATTTGTTTTTTCCTCAATTGTTTTTTTCTTTGCGTCACTCAGTTTACAAAATGAAAAACTTGAAATATCGCGTTATTTACGAGTACGAGTGCCACCGTGGCACCAGTGCTGCAGAAACGGCTCGAAGGATCAATGATGTGTATGGCGACGGTGCCGCAAAAGAAAACACAGTGCGTTTTTGGTTCCAACGTTTTCGTTCTGGAAATTTCGACCTGCAGAACAAGCCCCGTGGACGGCCGGAGACCAAAGTTGATAATGAAGAATTGAAGGCTATTGTGGAAGCGGATCCATCGCAAAACCACATCCGAGTAGCTGCGGGCTGCGGTGTTAGTGATAAAACTGTTTTAATCCACTTGAAGCAAATTGGTAAGGTGAAAAAGCTTGAAAGGTGGGTACCTCACGATTGAGTGAAGCAAATCAACAAACGCGCGCTGACTGCTGCGTTGCATTACTTCAACCGGCACAATAATGAAGGGATTTTAAATCGAATCATTACCTGTGATGAAAAGTGGATCCTGTACGATAATCGGAAGCGCTCATCGCAATGGCTGAACCCTGCCGAACCAGCCAAACCATGCCCCAAGCGAAAATTGACTCCAAAAAAGTTACTTGTGAGCGTTTGGTGGACTAGTGCTGGTGTCGTTCACTACAGCTTTCTTAAATCTGGCCAGACGATTACGGCAGATGTCTATTGTCAGCAACTGCAAACCATGATGGAAAAGCTAGCTGCTAAACAACCGAGGCTGGTTAATCGCTCTAGGCCACTGCTGCTTCATGATAACGCTAGACCACACACTGCACAACAGACGGCTACCAAATTAGAGGAGCTTCAATTGGAATGTCTAAGACATCCACCATACTCTCAGGACCTTGTCCCAACACATTACCATTTTTTTCGAAATTTGGATAACTTCTTGCAAAGGAAAAAATTCAACTCCGATGGGGCAGTCCAAACCGCCTTCAAAGATTTTATTGATTCCCGTCCGAATGGTTTTTTTAGTAAAGGGATCGATGAACTACCTATAAGATGGCAAAAGTGCATAGATAGCAATGGTACATACTTTGATTAAATAAATATATTATAATAAAAAAAAATCGGCTTTATGTTCCCCCCATACTAAACGCCAATTTCATATGTAAGGACCTAATATGAGGACGTTCCGGTCGCTTGGAACAATTAATTCCCTCTACCAGTGAATGCAATATCCCCTCTACGAAATCAGCTTCTTTAATAATTTAATAGGTACATATGCCCAGTGTAGTGCAAATTTTGATTCCTTAAAATTCTTGATTGATAAAAAAAAACGTTTCAAATTGTAAAGTCAATATGTTTACCTGCAAAATTTATAAAAAATCATTGATAATTTGAGGATGCATTATTTTATTTAATTTATAATATTGTCGGAATATATGAATATCGGGTGTAAATATAAAGATAAAACTAAACAGTAAAAATTAATGAGAAATAATGTATTTCTGCATTCATTCATTTAAAAATAAAGTACGCGGTTTATTACTCATTGTTTTGAAAATATTTCGTTTCGTTGAAAATAACCTAATCATATTCTGACGAGTGTAACAAAATTCTACTGCTATTAAAATTCAGGAACTACAAATGCAAATTTCTCAATGTTAAAATTCAGGAACAACAAATGCAAATTTCTTAATGTTCACCAGAATGGTATCCTATATTGTTATACTATCGCTGTGAAATGACATTCAACCATTTTCGTTTAATATACTTGTGATGATAGTAAACACTATTCTTAAGTCATTGGCTTGAGTGTGATTTTTTATATAAACAAAACTTAGTACTACATGTACATAACTAAGTTATATTTTTGTCACGACCATAGTTTCGAGAATTGCAGTATTTTTCATAAATATTTATGAAAACTGAATTAAATTCAGTTGGGGTGACAATCTATTCAGGAATAAGGACAGGGCGGGTGTAGAGGGTGTGATTATGTTGAGTTTTTCAAGTCAACACTAGAAATAAGCCGTAATTTTCCTAACCTTCAATTAATTTTTAAAAAACAACAAAATATACAGTAACAAAAATATTCACTATCTCCCCTGTTCTATTCTCGGGGCAACAACTGTGCTATCCTAACAATCATGCCTTGACTGTTATTATGTAATATTGTATACTTTGTCAATTTTGTCATTTCTCATGGAAACTTTACGCATGAATAAGTACGTGAGCCCTATTTCGTCTCAAGACATTATAACGATGTTGTTATTCTGAGAATGATGAAATTTACAGAAGATCTTGTTTGACTTATGTTGCCACGTGATACGTAAGGACGGACAAAGGTAATTGTGTATGAGAGGTGTGAAAGCAAGGGCAGCATTATCCAAAATAAAATTTGATTGCTGTCTCCGAGAATTACTAATTAAGATTGAAAAAATATATATATTATTTGTTTGTATCTACTTATATTTATTAATAAATTACACCTACATGTTTCTGAAAAAACTTTCCATCGTCAGGGTGTTTTATAAATGTCAGAATAGCAAAACGAATGATGTTTTTTTTTTTGTTTTTTGATAAATTTAGATTGAACTGAATTCAAAATTTTATAGGAAATGTTGCTCTGTCCCTTCCAAAATTATGTATCCAAATCAAACATAATAATTTCGTTGTATGTCCGTCTGTCTGTCTATCCCCGTAACTTCGTCGTAACTCCGAAACGTCCGTAATTCCGTTCGAATTCACGGCTAAAAAATGAAATTTAACTGCCGGAGATGGGGCTTTGACCCCGGGCCAGCAACCCCTAACCGGCCGCTCAACGCATGTTGCTACGACCGCCTCTCCGTGGACCGCCAAAAAGATGCTATAAATATATACTAGGGCTTAGCAAAGACGCGGACTAATGTTCCGCCATTTTAGTCACTATTAAAAGCAAAGACAGCAATATCCTCCTAGTAGTGTATAAAGCAAAAGCAGAATTGTCATGCGATTTTTCATTTTACGTTTCCATGCGACTCAATATATGTTTATTTTATCTTCATATCTGACACGGATGGACTAAGGGACTGGCATTAATAAATCATATATCCTTAAATATGTAATTATTAACATTACACACCGCCCGTGGTGCGCGGACCACATTTAAAGTAACACTGGCTCAATAAGGCCTGCTTAAGATTTCTCTCTGAGATCAAGAATGCATACATATATGTATGTATTCCATGACGTCAGAGTTCAAGAGATTCCAGATGCTTTGATAATTCCAAGTCTCCTTGTGTCCCGGCATGTAAAACACATTTGAATACATTATGTAAAAGGCACCAGGCCATTCATATTTATATTAGTCAACCATCGTCTCGGTGGTATTAATTCCATTTTTTTTTCCTTCGAAATTTTCTATTAATTTACTTTTATTAAAGTCGTAATGTAGTATGATATTTGATTTAATAAACTGGCTTAATCTTAATTATAAAGTGTTAAGAATTAAAAACTCTGGTATCGTGAAATTTGCTTCGTTATCAAAAATTTCTCATCGTGTCAATGTTCATATCAATCGTCAGCTATGGTACTTTCATTATATCCATTTAGCTATCAAAACATTTGTCATGACGCTATATATTTTGTTCCATATTTTTCAATTTATCAATAAGAAAAAAAATTAATGTGTTAATGACTCGACTTGTTTTGGTATTTTTTTCATGCAAACATAATTTTTTTCAGCGTTTTTCATAGAAGTGTGAGAGAATACGAAATTTATTTATACAATAAATCAAATCTTGGACGAAGCCGGGTAGTAAAGTTAGTTATTTTATATTTTCATCAGGAAGGCCGCCTAGCTGATTGCCTAGCTAACGGAGCTGGTCCGACAGGTAACTTATAACAAACAATTTATCAAACATTTTTATTTGAATAATAAAATAAATAAAAAATTCTCCAGGATGGACAGTAAGGCTAAATTATTTCAATGGAAAGTGCATTAAAGACATGCTATGAATTCACTTTTTTGAGGCGTATCTTCGGTCCGGTTCTAGAAAATGGACTTTGGCGCAGACGTTACAACAATGAGCTCTATACTCTATTTAAGGAGCCAAACGTCACAAAATTTATAAAACTGGGAAGACTTCGGTGGCTGGGTCATGTGGAGAGAATGTCCGAGCATCAAGCACCAAAGTCCCTGCTGAACTCAAGGCCAATAAGGCGAAGGAGCTTAGGAAGGCCAAAATTAATATGGAGTGACAACGTCCTCAAAGATATCTCTGCCTTAGAGCTTCGAAACTGGAGAGAGCTGGCACTAGACCAAGATGAGTGGAGGAAAATTATTGAGGAGGCCAAGACCCACCAAGGGTTGTAGTGATGATGATGATGATGATGAATACGCTTCAGCAAACTTACACTGTTTTCCCAAGTAATTCGTGATTCGATTCGATTCGATTATAACCCTATCCTTTTGGGGCGGATCCTTTGCTTGTATTATTAAAATAAAAAAATATCTTCGCGGACAGATTCCCGAGAATTTTTTCCTCGACAATTTGGCTTAAATGTCTTTATTATCCAGCACCTCTGCATATTCTTGGCCTGCCATTACTTCCTTCTCTTTCGTATTTAGATAAAGCCTTCGTGAACTTGAACGTTCCATGTAAATTTATACCAGTTGAATATTTTGTAATGGGGATGAAAAGCGATTTCGGAGTAATCGGAATTGCTTTTGCTTCTCCGCGGGTTTTACTATCTTCATACGAAAGCATTGAAGTACGATCTATTTATTTTTATCATATATTTTTTTTAATCTATGAAAATAAAATTGTAAAAGAATTTACTCTGTGCGACACACGTACCTATACACCCACCATCACGTGTCAAAATTTACAGCAGATTTTGTTTATGTTACCATGCAACAAGACGGACGCACGTACATAAAGAAATCATACATTTATATTGCCACGGGACGTGGCTTTGAGGGACAAATGAAAAAAACTGGAAATTAATTATAAATTTATTGATTATGTTAATTATGTCATTGGACGCGAATTTCATTTAAAACGCTATTCTTTATTTCACACTATTTCTCAATTAATCACTCGTCTGCGAAACACTTTAGTGTCGCTTATTAACGCTTTCGAGAAAGCTCCGTTCAACTATCGCACTTAAATAGGTTCTTCGCTTAATATTTCGCTCGCTTATCCACAACCTTGCCAACGTCGCACCGCTAGAAACGTCAAAACAAAAATGAACCGTGGTGGCACTGCCCCGACTTTTTTGCGAAATATGTTGGTTTTCGTTGGTGAATCTTCGAGAACATTCTTTCCATTTCTAGTATTTGCAAGAAGTTTCTCGTCGCTACCAGGCTGTTCCAGACGTCTCCCTAATGTTTTAGATAATTCTAGAGTATTTTAGGGTGTTCTAGAGAGTTACATAGTGTTATTGTCTTCGACATGTTACGAGGGATTCTAACAATTGGCAATTCATTTCGTTACAAAGATTTCCTCGATTACTAGTGTATCGACCACCTGTGTCTTCTAGATTAGGCCACTTTTTTGTTAAATATTTCCGTGAGTAAACCTAGGCCGACGTTTCGGCACAGTAACTGCCGTGAAATGACTACTGGAATGGTTTTTGGCATGAACTAAAGGCGACTGAGTTTTCTCATTCCTCGGTCTGTGCTAATGGAAAAATCGTTGCTAAATTTAAATATCAACTGCAGCTAGAGCAATAGAGCAAATGACTCCACACGGCGCGGCGCGGCGATTATTGGATGCATTTGGGCGCAATTGCCCCCGCTGTACCCAGCACTTATTTTAAAAACATTTTCATGCAAAATTAAAGCCATAAATAAGATGTGACAAGTGGAGCAATCCTTACATTAAATTAATTTTTGTTTTCAATTATCATTTTTCTTCACCCTCTAAAAGCATTGGGGTTGTAACTATTGAACCTTGTGACATCTGTACATTTATTTGTTTATTTAATTATTTACCTATTTATTTATCAACGCCCTAGTGGGCATTCACAATATATTATATAGTTACAAAAAAATTTAAATAAACATAAAACACGTTTTAGAATAAAGCAAAAATTAATAGAAAAAAACATTCATAAGAAATGAACAATTATTAAAATACTTTAAATAAGTATATATAAACAATGATTAGTATAGGAGCAAACAGTAATAGTTAAAAACCTTTGATAGATAAAGTAAAATAAAATAAATATAATTAAATCAATATACCATATAAATAAGATAAGAAGATAAAATAAACAATTAAAAATAAAAGATAGAAATAAAACCAGGGGCGTACAGTAGGAACATCGCAGCATGACTTTTACGTAACAAATTATTTGAAAAAAAAATCGGAATAAAACATATATTTCGTAATATTTCCATCACAATTGTTGTCATAGTATTCATATTTTGATATATCAAAAAAATCTGTTGCATAAATATTTGATTTCTATTTTTTTTTCTATTATATACGTTTTTTAAAAAGTAATGCTTCAATATTCCTACTGCAAGCGCCTGAATAAAACATATAATTAAAAAATAAATCAACAATCATTTATACACTTTAAAATAAATAAGTTTAAAAGTAAACATAGTTTAGACTCAGCTTAACAAATTGTGAGATTAATTTATTATGTCAATCATTGTATAATTTGACAGTCTAAATATCAGTATATGTGCTTGTAAAATTCTAATTATGATTGCGATATTTATCTTAACGACTCAGTAAGCATACTACGCATACGTTATGTGTTTCTAATCGGCCATATTGTGTAGGTATCGAGTACACGTATACCTTAATTTGCCAGTCAATCTGGCTTTTGACTTTGAAAACTCACATTCAAAATTCGTTCAGTTTGATTGTGCCAAGGTTTTCTTTGTCTCTACCACTCTTATCGTTCACGCTTGCCTAATAAAAGTAGCTACATTTGTCTGATTACTCTTTGATCATATATTATATTATTGGCAGCCGTACACCCGTGAACAATCACGGTACATAATTTACGTATTATTTAATTATTTATCAAACATAATAATTTCGTTGTCTGTCCGTCTATCTATCTATCTCTATGTCCCCGTAACTTCGTGAAACGTCCGTAATTTCGTCCGAATTCGCGGCAAAAAAACGATATTAAACCGCCGGAGATGGGGCTTGAACCCCGGGCCAGCAAACCCGATAGCGATGTTGCTACCACCAAGCCTGCGTTACACGTCAAAAAACGATACATATAAGAATTAACAAAGACTCGAACCATTTCCTGTTCTGCTTTGCACAATCGCCAGAGTTTAAAATAGTACCGTTAACTGCCAGCGGAGGAAATATAAAAAAAATGTTCAAATATTTGATAAAAGTCGTTATTACTATTTCACGGCTGTAGGCTATAAATAAGTAAATACTTCTTTTTTAGGAACCGGCATGTAAAAGTACCGTAATTTTTGAAGGGTTACAGCTAGTACCTACAAAATAAAATATGAATCCTATCATACGTAGGAGACGTTAATTAACGGTTCGCGTCTTAGCTAGACCCTTACAATGTGTAGTATGGTGTAGGAGAGCTAGCAGCAGAAACTTGGCTGATAGATTCCTGCCTATGTTATGAGTCTAAAATGTTCAGGCAACCATGACCTCAATAGTTATGGAGATACGCAAGATCAAAGTTTACATTTTTTTCCAATATTTCTGACTTATTTTTTTCAAAAAGTTGAACTATCATTACAGTAACTTATTTATATTATGAAAAATTCATTCACTTTAATACAAGTCGAATAAAATGATAAAAACCTTGTAAAAAAACTTTTTCAATTTTTGTTATAATACAAATCGATTAAAATGATAAATACCTTGCAAAGAATTAAAAAAGATTTTTTAAAGATTTTTACTATTTAATTTAAGTTGTATAATGGCAAATGAATTTTTTAATCATTTAAAACATAAAACCTTGCAAAGAATTAAAAAAGATTTTTTACAAGGTTTTTATCATTTCATTTAAGTTGTATTATGGCAAATGAATTTTTAATCATTTAAATGATAAATACCTTGCAAAGAATTAAAAAAGATTTTTTACAAGGTTTATATCATTTCATTTAAGTTGTATTATGGCAAATGAATTTTTAATCATTTAAATGATAAATACCTTGCAAAGAATTAAAAAAGATTTTTTACAAGGTTTATATCATTTCATTTAAGTTGTATTATGGCAAATGAATTTTTAATCATTTAAATGATAAATACCTTGCAAAGAATTAAAAAAGATTTTTTACAAGGTTTATATCATTTCATTTAAGTTGTATTATGGCAAATGAATTTTTAATCATTTAAATGATAAATACCTTGCAAAGAATTAAAAAAGATTTTTTACAAGGTTTATATCATTTCATTTAAGTTGTATTATGGCAAATGAATTTTTCATAATCGATATAAGTTGCTGTAATGATAGTTCAACTTTTTGCAAAAAATAAGCAAAACTTTGATATTGCGTATCTCCATAACTATTGCTATTAGGTCATGATTGCTTGAACATTTTACATTCATAACATAGGCAGGAATCTACCGGCCAAGTCTCTGCTGCTAGCTCTGGTACACCCTGCGTAGTATATTTTTGACGGGCCACGGAGAAGCGATGGCGGCTACGTCACGTCGTCTGGTCGCCACGCTACGAGGTTCGAGTCTCTCTCCGGCCGTGTTTTTTGGTTTTTTAGCGGTGAATTCTAGGAAGTTACGGACCGAAAGGACAAACAACGAAATTATTATATTTAGACATTCTCAAACCCCATCTAATATGTATATAGTGGAAATTAACACTAAGCGCATTCCTTTAATTTTTCAGTTGGATTTTCTAAGTATTCTATGTTTTTCATATTTTTCAAGGCAACATAAATATTTGATTGATACCGAAAAGCATGCGGGTGAATACAATAATGAATTAAAACTATTTTTAAATCAATACGAACCCTTTTAAAAACTTGTAAAATTAACATAATGACATGTAAATGTAATAGTGTAAAACTCAATAAAAATTTAAAATTGTTCTTCAAATGTAGCAAATTTATTTTGTGGTAACATAATTATAATTAATATAAATTAACTTTGTTTAAACCACTTATTTATTGAAAAAAATCAACATGTTTCAAAGCCAAGAAGAAGCCATTGGCCTTGAAACATGTTGATTTTTTTCAATAAATAAGTGGTTTAAACAAAGTTAATTTATATTAATTTTAATTTAAAATTGTATTTTAATTTCATTATCGCAGATTTATTTTCAGAAGTTAAGTTTTAACCTTAAAAGAAAATATTTAATGTATATATTGTATAAAAATTGTCCGTAACTAGAGAGTTTTCTGGCATACTGTTAACGAATCAAAAAGTCATGGTTTTCCAAATAATGTACAGTTTATCGGTTTTATCTTAAATAATACATGTTATTGTTTTAAAAAAATCAAATCTAAATTAATAAAAACAAAACGAATTTGCATTTAAAATCATCAAGGATGAATAAGATTGGATGTAGGTACTTAATAAAAATCATTAAAATCAGCTACATTTTAAATTAAGACCAAAATAAAAACGATGTTAAATAAACGATTGTTTTTTAAGTATACACATTAAAAATTACGTTTTCAGTTTAATCGTAATGTTAGGGTAATCATTGACAGAGGGTAACATTGTATAACTCATTCCATCCTTAAATTAATTTTATCAATGTCTACAGAGAATAACCAATGCCGCAAACTTCTAACAATAATAATATTTTAATCTTTGAATGAATTACCCTTTCACGTGGCAACATAATTGATGTATTCCTATTAAAATGAAATTCATCAAAATTATTGATGCATTAAAGGTATAACCACGTACTTTATCGATACGGGCAGCAGCGGGCTTAAAATAATTATAATCCATCATTTTCCTAAATTTAATAGCAGAAATTAGGAATCTTAATTTTTTTATTTATACCTTCTATCAGAAATTTATATTCTTTCTCCGCGGGTCCAGGTTAGTATTTTCTCAAGACTGCTTTCGCTTTCTTGTGTCTCCATTCAACGCTGATCATCATCTCCTTGGTCGGAACGGCCTGTTGGTTTTCTCTCTTCTTGTACGCCTACGAAGATACTTTTTTAAATGCTTTGGCCAGATATTCAAATAACATGTAGAGTTTTATAGCTTTTTAAACCAGATACAAAAGTTAAATACAAATAAAATAAGGTCGAGTGCAAAGTTTAAACGTTTTCTCTACAAGCCTTTGAAACTTTAACTGTTACAAGACCATCATCCGCTCGTAGGATAGTTATGTAAATATTATATCAAAAGAAAAGATGGAGAGTCTGTCTCCACAATACAAGCCATTAATTTTTTCGATTTGAGCGATGCTGCATACTCAACAACTGCTAGATTTTGACTATATGTAAGTACGGTGAAGGGAAAGAGGGAAAGGGGTCAGCTTCGCTACGGACGGCGCTTAGGGATGGGGCAATACCGAAAAATATATGTTTATAAATAAATAAAATATTACAGAGCATCATCGCCCATTGTATTCAGAAATTGTCAAATTTCGTTTTATAACGTTAAGGAAATAAAATATATATCGATATATGGGACGTCACTAAAATATTCCAAGATATTTTATGCATACATTTTTTTTTGTTATTTGCTTATTTACAACATGACACTGAAACAATGAATGAATTATATTTATTCTCTATAAAAGCTTTAAAAAAACCCGCTATCCCAAAAAACATTTCCCTGCCTTACATCATTTATTTTCTGGAAAAAGAAAAGTGTCATTACGGCTGTGGGGAACGCATGGATAAATGACATCAATAATACGTCACCTTTATTTTATGTTAATGTCATATAACACGGAATTCGGGTACATTATTACGCCCTAATAAAATATGTGAAATCAATTTCTGTTAAAAATGTAGATACAATATTCGTGTAAAGTTTTATGACTAATATGGCGTGCTTTAACATTTTTACTCTGGAGCAGTACTTAACGATTTGTTCGCATACTCGGCGCAATCTACACGCGAAAAATTCTCCATAATGGCTCGTAAACTCGTACATAAAATCCTGCTTCGGAAGCAAAAAACGTGAAACGATAAGGAAACAGAAGGCAGCGAGTATAAAGAACCAGAGTCGTGTCGTAATTTTCATGCAAATATACATCTTGAACCTTATATTTTTCTTCTGTGCCTTCGCGTTTATACCTTTATTAAGGGCTACTTAGCAAAGCGTGAATATTTGACTACAGAGGTAGGTTTTTCATCTAGTAAGTGGAAACCCAAACAACATAAAATGTTACGGAAAATCTTGAATGTAGGTACTAATGCTTGGGAAAAAGGAAAGCCATCAAATTATGGAATATTATATAAAGGAAGTGGAAATGGTGGAATATTGTCAATGAAAATCATAAAACATGTAAATATGTCACAAAAATCACAAAAATTCAAAGGACAGATATTTATTTCGAAATAAATAGTTTTATCATCGGGACCTGGGAACCTGGGACCTTTATATGGAGTGTATTTACTTTAGCTTTATTTTCTAGGAAATATATTTTTTAAAGAATTACAACTTTAATAATAAAATAATGAAAGTGTCATTTACATTTCTGGTTTACTAATGAAAAAATATCATTGTACTCTTGATATGATTTAAAATGAGTAGGGATGAGTATTATTAGCATTGAATCCATTCTGAGCAACAAAGCCAGCTGTAGCTATATAGTAAGTACTAGCTGTGCCCGCGGCTTCGCACGCGTAGATTTTTAGTAACTTGTAGTCATATTTTATCAATTAATGTATGTATGTATATATATACCTTATGTATGTATGTATATCGTCGCGGATTTTTTTTAGAAATTTTTGAGTTCTGCAACCTCTCAATAGAAAGTATTTAAATATCTCTTACCGTTAAGGCAGCGTTCATAAAAAACGCATCGCTCGACCATTTTTTCGTCGACTTTAGTTGTAAAATAGGTCACCACCAAAAGCTCTTTTATTTTAACGAGATAAAATATATCCTGTGTCCACCCTGAAAGTCCGTTCTAAATATTGGTGAATTAATTTTTGAAATCGAATTAGTAGTCTCGGAAATTACCTCCTATATCCAAACATACAAGCTTACAAAATGTACTTCTTTATATATTATTAAAGATAAACCTACATATAAAAAAATATATATAATAAAGCCACATTAAGTAAATGGTCGATATTAGGATTATACAAAACATTTTTGGAATTATAAATATATATTCAATATATAAAAATAACTGCTGTATATAAAATTGTGTGAAAAATACGTATTCAAATATTTTTTGCAACACATATCTTCTCATTAATAGCGGCGCGCAGACAATACGTTGAAATAAGCTGCACTTAACTAAAATATCGTGGAAATAAATCGAAATTTGTCAAACAATTATCTCGTTATAATTTTAGTGCAATAATTATCGCAATTATGACCACATTTTAATAAATCATTTCGTTTGAGTATTTAATTTCCGTAATAATTTATTTACGTGTCAATTTAATAAATCATTTTTATTTGTTTGAGTATTTAATTTCCGTAATAATATATTTACGTGCCAATTAATGTCCGAACCGATACAGTAAAAGTTATTAATTATTCTCAACAACCTAAAGTATAATTATGCTTAATAATATTTTTGTGTAATCTTATATGATTCATTTTTAATTTAAGGGAGTCTATAAAAAAGGGCTGTTGTGCAATTACAATATATATTCGCAATGATTTATTCTAAATAATTAACTTATTATAAAATAAAGAAAAATACACATATATAAAATAGAAAAATTTTAATGTAGCATCCCCAAATACTGTCGACCTTTAGATTAAAAATTCCAAATGACGCTCCACATAAAGTAAGCTTTTAGGTTTTTAGGAGTTCTATAAAAAATCTGTGAGAGCATATCAATAGCCCGATCAATAGTTAAAGTTTCTATAAACCCCGAAAGTTATAAGAAGTAACCCTCTTCTTTTTCCTAAGCAATTTTTCAAATAAAATATATGTTATAATTTTTCCATTAATTATGTATTAGGTCCTTACATATGAAATTGGCGCTTTGCCGTACTGGCAAATTTGATCTCAAATATCTTCTCTTTGGTTAGGAATTCCAAATCCAAATTTATACAGCTATTTACTCATGTATTTGTGTTTTGAAAATTATAATTCATTTGTTTTTTCCTCAATTGTTTTTTTCTTTGCGTCACTCAGTTTACAAAATGAAAAACTTGAAATATCGCGTTATTTACGAGTACGAGTTCCACCGTGGCACCAGTGCTGCAGAAACGGCTCGAAGGATTAATGATGTGTATGGCGACGGTGCCGCAAAAGAAAACACAGTGCGTTTTTGGTTCCAACGTTTTCGTTCTGGAAATTTCGACCTGCAGAACAAGCCCCGTGGACGGCCGGAGATCAAAGTTGATAATGAAGAATTGAAGGCTATTGTGGAAGCGGATCCATCGCAAACCACATCCAAGTTAGCTGCAGGCTGCGGTGTTAGTGATAAAACTGTTTTAATCCACTTGAAGCAAATTGGTAAGGTGAAAAAGCTTGAAAAGGTGGGTACCTCACGAATTGAGTGAAGCAAATCAACAAACGCGCGTTGACTGCTGCGTTGCATTACTCAACCGGCACAATAATGAAGGGATTTTAAATCGAATCATTACCTGTGATGAAAAGTGGATCCTGTACGATAATCGGAAGCGCTCATCGCAATGGCTGAACCCTGCCGAACCAGCCAAACCATGCCCCAAGCGAAAATTGATTCCAAAAAAGTTACTTGTGAGCGTTTGGTGGACTAGTGCTGGTGTCGTTCACTACAGTTTTCTTAAATCTGGCCAGACGATTACGGCAGATGTCTATTGTCAGCAACTGCAAACCATGATGGAAAAGCTAGCTGCTAAACAACCGAGGCTGGTTAATCGCTCTAGGCCACTGCTGCTTCATGATAACGCTAGACCACACACTGCACAACAGACGGCTACCAAATTAGAGGAGCTTCAATTGGAATGTCTAAGACATCCACCGTACTCTCCGGACCTTGCCCCAACAGATTACCATTTTTTTCGAAATTTGGATAACTTCTTGCAAAGAAAAAAATTCAACTCCGATGGGGCAGTCCAAACCGCCTTCAAAGATTTTATTGATTCCCGTCTGAATGGTTTTTTTAGTAAAGGGATCGATGAACTACCTATGAGATGGCAAAAGTGCATTGATAGCAATGGTACATACTTTGATTAAATAAATATATTATAATAAAAAAAAATCGGCTTTATGTTCGCCCATACTAAACGCCAATTTCATATGTAAGGACCTAATATTATATTTACCATTCTTTTTATTTACTATATTGTTGTTAGCTGTGGTTTTCCAAATAAATATAAATAAATAAATCGAAGTGTTCAGGTTTTTTGCTGGTTAGGTAACAATTAATGTTTGGACAAACACATACATCATCCTAACTGTTTAATGTCAATACGAATTAAGAAATGAAATAAATATTCAGTTTACTGTTTACTGTGTACCATGTTCGGGAGTACCTACCTAGTCTATTTTCTTACCCTCAAACAGAATATTATATTTTATTAAATTTGGGCACAAACATGACCTTAATTCATTGCATTCTAATCATACTAAATCCCTCTTTTTTATACTAAAAAAATTACATTTATTATACTGATACTTTTATTTCACATTTTTATTTTATCAGAATTACGTTAAAAACATACGGTCACAGTAAGATGTTTTGAACTGGAAACGAGAAGGCATAAAAATGTTTGAAATTAACCATTCTGAAAGTTGAAGTGAATTTGAAAGATGAAGAAGAAAAATGTTTGAAATTAACCATTTTGAAAGTTGTAAGCCAATACGGGAGTGATTACAAACCTGATTAAAATCCTGAACGTAGGGTACTAATTGTTAAGTGTGGTAATCCTCAATCTACGTCTGAATCTTTAGCCTGTTAATGCTCGTTATTTTGGCATGGTACCTACGTGATGCGAATGGCAGATAACCGAATAATTAGCCATTACATTATATTATCCACTGTATATTTTACATCTCCCGGTAGCCCATTCCCGTTTAGCAAATTCATATTTACAGTATAATGTGTGGAAGACAATTCACACTCAGATATTTTAATTTAATTTATAAATACTTAGGTAATATTCGTAATAAATCCAATCATTATTATCACTATTGTTTCCACTATTATTGTTATTGTACTTACATAGCCTCCATAAGAATCTTTATCCATTGATCCTTATTGCGAGCTATTTCTCTCCAGTAATGAAATGGATCATAGTTTTGGACTTTCTAAGCTTCAAACGTATCTTAAGTCATTCCTTATAAACGGACAAACGTTATTAAAAAACTATACAGAGTGTCCCGTATCGGCCGAAATCGGGTGATAGGCCAAGTCATAATAGTTATCAGAAAAATATTTTTAAAAATCTAAGTCATGGGTTTTAAAAATTATAAGCATTTAAAAAAAAAACAAAAAAATCTACACCCTGTGACGGTCTTTTCACTCCTGTTGCTACAAATCTTTATTTTTCTTCATTTTTCTTATAATTATGTAATTCTAAATAATGCTTCTGTAAACTTTTGTCCAAAATTCAAAGCCAACTGCTCCAGCTTGGAAAAAATGACACTTTTTGACCAAACCAAGTATTCAAAATCGATACCTTGCTCAATTTTAACTGACTGTTTTTTTATTTTTTTAAATATTTTTCTGATAACTATTATGACTTGGCCTATCACCCGATTTCGGCTTGACATCGAGATACGGGACACCCTGTATAAAATATTTTTTTATAGATAAAATGTTATATTTTTTAATAACAATGTTATATAACTATTCGACTGATTTTATGCAATCTTTATTGACGCATCATTTAAGCAGGAAAATGAAATTTCAATTATTTGAAATTTTCTCCAGTAACCTACCTACTACTTTTTTTATGAAAAATTGCAATTTTTTGAAATTTTGTCCAGTAACCTACCTACTACTTTTTTTATGAAAAATAAAATATTTTCTTATCCCCTTTCAATAAACAATCAAACGACAGGAAACGAGATGATGGATCAAAGGTTTAAAGAAGACAGAACAGGAAAAAATATTCAAGAAAACAAAAACAAAAGCTACAGAATCTTTGCTAGACTAGACAGACAGTAAACAAACCAGGAAACTCAGCTCACGTGCTCAGACAAAAGAATGAGAAACATAAAGAGATACAAGACTTTTATTGCAAATCTCTATATTTCGGTGCGGAATTTTCTGGATTTGCCGCATACCTACTATCGCGGGGACCATTATTCAAGTCCAGACGGACGAGAAAATGTATGAAATTATTAAAATGTCTAAAAATTACACTCAAATAATGACAATCAGTTATTTTTAGCAAAATTTCAAATAAATTAAATTTTAATTAAATTTTATTATTATTAAGTTCTACGGGTTAAGTATTTTTATGTGTTACAGCTGTTTCGGCTTGTAAGGTCATTATCAAACAGTCCTTACCAGTGGCCTTACAAGCCGAAACAGCTGTAATACATAAAAATACTTAATAATAATATTAAGTATTTTTATGTATTACAGGACTTAATAATAATATTTATTAAAATTTAATTTATTTTAAATTTCGCTAAAAATAAATATGGAGTTCTACAAATTAAACACAAAAACCATAAATAAACAATCAGTTATTTTCACAACCTTAATTTACATATAAGAAAAACATCTAAAATAAGTATTTTTATGTATTACAGGACTTAATAATAATATTTATTAAAATTTAATTTATTTTAAATTTCGCTAAAAATAAATATGGAGTTCTACAAATTAAACAAAAAAACCATAAATAAACAATCAATTATTTTCACAACCTTAATTTACATATAAGAAAAACATCTAAAATATTAGGTTCTAAAAAAATTGGCAAATAAACTTAATCAATGTAGGTAAGGTATTTTTCTAACCGTGACCTAAGCCTGCAACTTAGAATGCGTATGGTTCGTTGTCATATTTTCGCCATTCTCTTATACGGAGACTTGTTAATAATTAATCCGGCTTTTGAGATGTGACTCTATATATGCTTACTGAAACTTTACTGGACAGAGTCACGAATGTTGATATCCTCCAGCGTAAGGAAAAAAGCTGAGAATTGCCGCGGACCATCAAGATAAGAAAGCTTAAGAATCTCGGACATACTATCAGAGTATAGTCTAAATCAACTAATTATCCAAGGGAAAATAAGACGAAATAGAAGCGTAGGAAGCCACATCTCCGGCCGCGTAACTTGAGGGACTGCTACCAGTTACCAGTGTGCAGTTACCAGTGTAACTCTGTAATCAATCCGCGCGGTGAACAGAGTCATGATATTCCGGCCGTGAACAGAGTCATGATATTCCGACGGTGAACAGAGTCATGATATTCCGGCGGTGAACAGAGTCATGATATTCCGACGGTGAACAGAGTCATGATATTCCGACGGTGAACAGAGTCATGATATTCCGGCGGTGAACAGAGTCATGATATTCCGACGGTGAACAGAGTCATGATATTCCGGCGGTGAACAGAGTCATGATATTCCGACGGTGAACAGAGTCATGATATTCCGACGGTGAACAGAGTCATGATATTCCGGCGGTGAACAGAGTCATGATATTCCGACGGTGAACAGAGTCATGATATTCCGACGGTGAACAGAGTCATGATATTCCGGCGGTGAACAGAGTCATGATATTCCGGCGGTGAACAGAGTCATGATATTCCGGCGGTGAATTGAATCCTGATCAACAATATGACCGCCGACCTCCGATAGAAGATAGCACTATAAGAAGAAGAAATAATCAAAATAAAAGCCATTTGATTCAAAGCAGTTTACGAACGAATTACAAGATTATTTATAGAAAAACCTATGGAATAAAATAAACCTTTCGATCAAACGTCGCACTGCTGAATGGTTTTGTTCATCAAGTATGAGGTAAGGTTAAGATTACACGCTGTTTGAGATGCGTAATGCTGAAGGATTTATGTAATTCAAATAACACAATAAATAAATAAAACAGTTTTCAAATTCATTAGCTTTGAAGGATTGTATAATATTTTCTTTAATCAGTTTTTACATAAATATCAGTGAATAATATCAGCATTTTTATTGAATAAATTCTATTCCTCGTCGATCAAATTAAGTTAGTTGATAGAATATACATACCTTTGTAGATGAGAGATATACGTTGAGACTAATGAAAAGGCAACAAGTCAACTAATAATATTTTATTTTAAAGGAGAAGAACCATAGCAATACTATATTCAAATTAGATATATACTTGTATGAAAATATCTATTATTTTCGGATCGACTAATACGAAAGCAAAATAAGTAACTTGAGTTAAGTAAATATAATAAAATAAGTATTATAAATATAATAATAATAAAATAATAAAAAATAAAATAAAATAAAATAAGTAACTTAATTTAAGTAAAAATAATAATGAGGCAAAAATTTTAATATAAACGTATCTTTTTTTCATATACTTTATCCATCTAATATAATTTCTTGCTAGTTTATATCAATGTGTAGAAGGTATTTGTACAGGTTAACTGACAATGGCTCGACACGAAGAGGAAGGAATGTGTGTTTAACAAAATGGTTAATGAGCTATCCGGAATCCAAATTGGCCTTAGCATTAATATAATGTAGGATATTATTCACCGTGCATAGCAGCCCACGAACGCGAACATTCCATACCATATTTCAGGATTCCAGCCCTAATGATCTTTATACAGAATGTTAAAAAAAAACATGTAATGCAAGGTTGACATAAATATACAACCTCCAAAAATTTGATAGATGTCAATCACGGGTAAAGTGATCACTTAAGCCAGCCAAATGAAAGATCGTAAGCCCTTTATACACCCAAAAATACTTTCCTACCTACTTTCCTATTTTTAAAAAAATAGCTTCGTCGCTATGAGACATATATATTGTATATCTTGATTAATGATGTCCCCTGGGGATAAAATCCTGTTCTTGAAAAAATTGAATAGACTCAAAATATTCTAAATATTAAAGAAACACCTACAGAAATCAACTTATCAAAACTTACAAAGCATAGTCTTCTATTCTAAACACACCATTCTACGTAGACACGAATTTAAGTGATCTACGAGAATATGCGAGGTACGCAGTCGAAGGATGAAAGCATAGACTAAATGCACAAGGCAGCGTAAATTTTACTATAGATCGAGACATAGAAGACCTGACATTAACAAAGATTATACATTCTTATGGACGGATGCGTGGTGTTCTACAAGTTTTGTGAGTTCTACAGGTTTTTTTGAGGATAAATTTTTTTAGACACCGACTTTTTTTGATCGTTTTACGAACAAAAACACTTCATATAAAAGGCCTACACTTACAAATATTTTCTATCATGTGAAAAAATTTTGCATTTCATAGTGTGAATCTACGAATCGCGAGATTAAGTAACAAATACCAAGCCTACTTCTGGTGTGTATTTCCATTTAATATCCAAAAGTTGTTTGACAATGACTATTTTTTTAGGAATAAATTTATTTATATCAATCAATTTTGTTACAATATACGACTATATCGGCATAAATCAATTATTATTATAATTATAACTATAGGTTTACAATTTTTATTTTATTTGACATGCTACCTCTCGGTACGAGCAAATCTCGTTCTTATACAGAAATATTGTTCGTGTTTTGTATATAATTTCTAATAAAAGTTATACATCGAGTAAAAGTGTGAGTGTATTATCAAAATAATATGTAATCAGAGAAATAGTAAACTATATTACGTAAAATGAAATAAAATTTGAGAGCAAAAATTAATGTATACATAACTAACCACCACGCCGTTTCCCCGCAGGAGTAGGCAGAGAGGATAGAACGCCGTATTCTTCTATAAATATCTTGATATAATATATAATAAATATAATAATAAATAATAAAAATAATATATATTAAATATAAAATATATAATAAATATATATCTTCTATAAATATACTGGAAAAATAAACATATAAATAAAAATATGTATCAATAACTAACATAACACTATTTACTCATTCAAGTATAGAAAAATAGTATAATTATCTGTTGTACCTTTAGAAGCAAGGTCTCCCATTTTTTTTAAATTTTGGAGTATCAATACATCTACCAAAAACTCGAAAAATAAAAATACATTTTTGATACGAAATTTAATATAATAAGATGATGGACATTCGAAATTACGATTATGAGTACGGGGTGAAATAGCTAAAATATTTGTTTTCTAACAAATTATTTTGGGGTTTTTTTCTATTAAATTTTTTCTAATAGAAAATATTTTGTATTAATATTTTTGACATTTTACTTACTTAAAATATAATACTTTCCATTACTAAAGCGGTAGAAATTTTATCCGTGCTTAAATTTAAATAATTGCCAATATCTGTTTAAAACTCGGCGTTTCAAAATGTTGGTTTAAACCGCTCAGTGAAATGAAAATCAAACTCAATTGTAAGAGCTTATGTAACAAATATTTGTAACGGAAATTTCGAATTCCTAGTTTATATTTTTTAATAACTTTGCGGAGAAATTCACCTTGAAACTTGACGACATATTTTTTGCCTAACAAATAATATTATTTTTCATTAAAATCGTACAAATTTCACTAATAATTACAGAAATAATTTAAAACTCGTATTGCATTAATAAATCGTTTAGGTCGTGAATAATATAAAATATTAAGTGGGATTGTCAGTCCAAACCATTTACCTAATTTCTTATAATGTTAAAGTTCTTATTCTTCCAGGACCCCAACATCCCAATTACTTGCCCTTTATGATTATATGAAAGATCAGATATTTCTGGATGACGAAAGCCAAAGATATTTTTAGTATGGAGATAAGGTGTTGTTATTTATTTATTTATTTATTCAGAATCATGACATGTTCTTACTCTATCCCTGTAGCATTATTTTTAAATTAACATTATTGAAGTTAACTTCATTAAACTGTCAAAAAATTATTCACTTGAAATTAGTGTTCCAATAATATAAATAAAATATTGTCGACCATTTTCAATCGGGTACCAATCATAAAGATGCTCAATTCAAAATCTGAATAATGATTGGTTATTGAATTGAAAATAAGAATTATTTATTGGATTACTATTTTAGGTGTGTATTGTCCATATTTTTGCAAAAACGACGTAATTGTCAGATATTCGTTTTCAAAACAAAAAACACATTCATTCATTCAACATTCAATGAGGCTGTCAAAGTTATATAGTTTCGAAATATTTGAATGCGATGAAAATCGATAAAACATGAAATTGGATAGGTAGGTACCTACGCACTTGGACTTTTTTTGAAAATGCACACGTTTTTTGATTCATCGTATCATATGTCTATGAATCATTTATTGAGACATTATCTCTTATTTTAGTTATCACAAACCATAGTTTCATTTGTACCACTTCAAAAATAAATATTCATATTTTAACTACTTTAAAGTGTTATCATTTATAAGTATCATGTCCATAGATATTGAATTATTATATTAATATTCATTTTTAACCAATATGTAAATATCAATTATCACAACCACACCAAGAAGTACCTATAACTTCTCCCGCACGCTCATCCATTTTTTTAAATCATGACACGTTTCACCACCTCAAAATACAAATTTCCAAATCTGAAGATTAATGTAAAATTACATTTAACTTTTATTAATGTTTCGTTTACACGTGGGGTACTAAATTTCAAGAAACCACCCTTCAGTTGATGTACAATTTGTATAATGACTAAATCATTTTTCTCCCCTACTCCCCCACGCGCCAGTTAGTCGCCTTACATAACGCAAACAGTTACGGGCACATTCTCAGGTGTGTTTATTTACGGGTAGCGGGCGCACACTTTCACTAAATCCTTTTTTAAACGAGCTGGCTAAGCCCACAGAAATGTGCGGTGACATTTCCACAGGATCGCGGATCCCAATCTCCGTAGCCATTGGTAATAGAAAACAACCCTTACGGTCACTGCTTTAAGAACTAAATTTCGCCAACAAATTCTATGTTGCATGTAAGATTTTGAAGTGTTAGATCCGTGACTAGAACGATTTAACGTGACAAAGGTCCCAATCTGGGGCACCTAATTTATAGTCACTCTGTATCTACAGTTTGTACATTAAATCCATGTCGTACTTTTAAATTACGCAATATTTAGAATGTGTGAAAACGAAACTAACATGAAAAGCTAGTTATATTAATAATGATGTAAATGAATATGATTTCGTAATCGTAAATCATTTCAGATTCTTCTGAAAGATTAAAAGAAGATTAACTATATTTTTTGAGTTTGCTCAAATTCTTAAGAACACAATTACTGTTTTTTCCCCAGAGAGATCATTATTACTAAAGATAAATTATAAATGTCGCTTACAGACAAAGCTGTGTATATTGGAAAATATGTAGGGAAGTCTAGTTTTGGGTATTTGTAGGGCTATGTATGATCTATCATATGGCTAGCTTAAGTGATAATTTTACACAATATATGGTTTACCTATTCCACCCATGATTGACCAATGCATGTATAAAAAAAATTAAGTTGTATATACGTTATTCAAATACCACGTTTCACTTTGACTTACGCTAACGCCATACAGATGAGATATCTATTTTTGACTAGAGTGTGGAGTTATGAAGCAATATTCTTTTTTATATGTATATAACATTCATCCGAATTATTATCATGTAGGTACCTATATTAAAATACGCCTGAAAATTATTTCAATTTTTAACTCGTTTTTGACCAGTTTGTATATTCACAATCTTTTTGAGTATGGTACCTACATACCTACTATTTTGATCACAAAAAATTAAAATAAAATTTCAATACACACCAAAAGAAATATAGAAAAACAGGTTTCTTCGTGTATTATATCGAGTCCATGGGTGATTTTTGACGTTTTTATTTCAATGATAATGTTAAGTCATTTTGCAGAATTGTCAACAGAATGATTTTAATTTATTCTCGTAAGACCGATCTCCATCCATCTTCCCATTTCCCAGTAGTGCTTTCTAGAGTGAAATACAGCTTTCTAAAGGAAGACTACGTTACATCTTCATTTAATAAGTAGATTAGTCTGTCACTTCTGTAATTGTAGTTCGCTCGCTATGTTGAGAAGAAGATCGGTTAACTATGTCGAAAAACGTTCCTCAAATGGAGTCTAGCTTTTCAGTCAGCAAAAGGGTTCCGATAAGTACAAAAATTACGTCCAAACACCATTTAGTGTTTAAATTATTTTTATTGCCTATTATTAATACGTAGATGAATATCAACTAACAAATCATATATAACGTTAATTATACTGTACTAAAAAGTATAATATATAAAGAAGTTTTCATTCAAATTTTGAATGAATCAACATTATCATCGTCAGCAATAATTTTATATTTCGTACGATTCAAGAATATAACTCTTTTTAGCCGTTTGGTCTAAACCCTGGCACGTGTGTCTTTTTGTATTTTCTAGTAATAGATCCTATCATACTTCTTTTCTTACTACATAGCGATATAGCGCCTTTGAATTTGAATTTGAATTTAAATAAAAGCTATAAAATCTTGAGAAACGGACTGATGATGAATGATGTCTCTTTTACATTTAAGAAAATTGTATTCAACCTGGCCATTTTCTTTCCAACATTTTGTTGTTCCTTAGGAACCAACATGTTAAAGTACTGTAATTTTTGACGGATTACAGCTAGTTGAATATAATTAATATTTCTAAAAATTTTTTTTTTTCTAAAATTATTATTTATCCATTTTGTACAATTTTTAAAGTAAAAACCTTTATAGCTATATATATAAAATACTAGCGGCCTGCCCCGGCTTCGCGCGGATATTTAACAAAAAATTCAATTTTAACACACACATATACCCTTATTTTTGCGTCGGGGGCTTCACTTTGCTCTGTTGTCAATAATTTTCGTAGCGTACGCGATACAAGGGTTTTTTTGGTATTTTTTTCACACGTTGGGTTACTTTATCGAAGTTTTCATACGGATCCCTAACTTTTTTGAAAATATTCTATAGCCTATGTTCATCAGGAATAATGTAGAATTCTAAATGAGAAAGAATTTTTCAAATCGGTCTAGTAGTTTCGGAGCCTATTCAATTCAAACAAATAATCAAATCTTTCCTCTTTATTATATTAGTATAGATAAAATATAAAATAATTCATATTTATTATTTTCAATCAGTTTGACGAAACAAAAAAAATAGTGATAATTTTAGTTATGACTAAATAAATTTTTCGAAATAAATTATATGAAATATAAAACTCATTCGTTGTACGCCTAATTAATTTCTGTCCATACAACTAATAATAATTCAATTAACTTGAATGTCTCTTCATCGCTCCACGATAGTTTCGTACTTCATGATTCATGCTTCCTTTGATGTGTGTTCGAAAAACCGAGAAGTAATAGAAAAGCAACTAAGTTCGGCCAAACTCTGTACACATCGTGCCAACCTCGCTTTGGGCCAAACCGGCCAATGTGTACAGGGCCCGCCCAACCTCGGCAGAGCGCCACCCTCGCAAAATGGCGGACAGTAATCACACATTTCTGTCCATAATAATAATAATAATAATTCAATTAACTTGAATGTCTTCTCATTGTTTCACCATATTTTAAACATGACATTTCGGCGATCTGAAACAAAATAAACGAAACACGAGAGGCGTAAAACACAGTTGGCGGGCTTTGACGGACTAAAAATGGCCGACGCCGGCCGATCCATGCCCCTTTTGTCTTTTGATGTGAACTCGAAAAACCGACAAGTGAGCCAAGTTCGAACAATTGCGCTAAAACCCCCTGTACACATTGGGCCAACCTCGGCCAATGTGTACAGGGCCCATAATAGGTACTTTATTCATTATTCCTTGTTATTTCCGTTCATCGATTCAGATTCAGGGTTCTTTGATGTTTTCCACTCTATTGTCTGGTTGTCCTCTCTGTCTTTCCTGTTTACTTCCTGTCAATACATAGGTATATCATCACACATACAATGCTCTCTCTAAAAACAACACATCCTCACGATTTCTCACATCTATTGATTACTCTTTTAAGCTCTGGAACAAACTTAAGAGTTCGTTCTACATACTAACGAGACAGTGGCGCGCTACAAACTTTCTAAAAATATTATATCCACACATATGCGGAGTGATTTTAATACTTATTTGTATGTTTATATTAGGTATATTTAAAAAATTTCTTACTATTTTATTCTTCATAGGACAAAATAAATATATACATTAGTTCATGCATTAGTTTAAGTTCGACACTAAGTGTTACTGTTTTATGATTAGGTATATAAGAATTTGGCGGAACGTTTAAAGATGACAATAGTCAGGAACTTACATTTTGGACAGGGATTTACAATACAATTTCTATAATTTTTTTACTCGCGATATTAACATTTGTAGAATTATTATATACATGAAGTAAAAGGAAAATATTAATTATATTAGATAATATTATTTGTATCAGGTGTATTTTGAAAAAATAGGCGAAATAAGATGTAATCTCGAAATATTCCTTAAATAATTATTACCATATTATTAAAATTTTGTAATATCATAATATTATGTCAGGTAGGTAAACACGTAATTTTGTAATATTTATAAATTTGTAAGTCACCCTTCTAATTCAAGATAGTTCTTTGTTAGGTGTAGAAAATTTATTCAAAAATATGATTATTATTTTTTAATGAAAAACCTTTTTGTTGTGAAGTTGCAATTTTTATAACATGGTTCTGATTTTAACTACTCTTAATTACAAAATAATATGATAATCCGGACATCAATACACAAAACATTTTGCCAGATGTTTTGTCTGCAGGTACACACACCCATACAGTCGAACATATTTATTAACTACTTTACACGCATTTTATAACATCTTAGAAACTAGCTCTTAAATAAACCCATTTAAAGTAACAGAATATAAAAGTCCGTATACAAGAATTAAAACGATACTTTAACCCGGTAATTTTTGAATTATAACTTTACTTTAAGTAATGACTAATTATTACTTTTATCAATTTTTATTATTGTATGTCAACTTTTTTGTGTTATATTTGAAACCACACTAATTTTGAAAACGGAGTGTTTTCATTTTATTTAATGATGAAAACGGAATGAGATCATCTAATGGATTCTAGTTAGTACAGATGGACATTCTAAATTAGTGTTTCATAGGTAGGTATATGTATTTCTTTTCGATAGATAATTTTTTTGTTCTTTTCTAATTGATTTATCTAATTTAAAAAAAAATAAAGATGCGAACACGAAATACGTGTCACATCATTATTCTTACTATTTTCGAATTAAGCTAAACGCTTGTGCTATGTAAATAGGACTAACTTGCTGGTCTGGAGTGTGGTTCGAACCCGCGACCTTTGGATCACGAAGAGAGAGTTCTAACCACAAGACCAACAAGCTACTCGCGTACTAACAATTCGTGTTAAAAATTACAATAACAATTTAACATAAACATCAATTATTATAATAATTAATAACTGTTTGGAATTCACCATTTTGTGGGCAATTTAAATACCCAGGATAACTTAAATTTTAAATTTTAGTTGGTAAGAGAATTAAACTGTTAATTGGTAATTAATTGGTAAGGTGACTCAGTTTAAAGAATACAAATACCAAGTGTATCTAGTATGTACGCACAAAGGATAATACTGACCATGCTCCATTATAAATTTACAACAATGATTATCTTGAATGTTAAAAGTAAGGTCTCTCCCTGCTCGTCGCTTAATCACATCCGATTAATATGAATGAGGTAAGTGAGGAGCGACCGCGGTGGCTACACCCGGATTACGTTCCCGTGGGATTGGCCGAGAAGAAGGCTTCCTCCCACCTTCTCTCCCGGGGCTGATATCCCCCAAGAGACTGCAGCCAAGCCAGACGATTCAGAACCCAACCCGGCTACGTTGAGTTATAAGATATCTGACACCTGACATGAATGAATGTCTGTTCAGATCAAATCAAGATAAAATTGATCCATAAAGAGGAAATATTGGCATTGCTACGGCCTCTTCGCAAACGTGTACCTACTTCAGAATATTTTTGAGTTTGTTCAAATCTTTCAGAACGGTAGTACTGGATTTCTTGTCACAGAGACATCATTAATCAATTAATGTATATTATTTATGGATGTCTCACAGAGACGAAACTGTATTTTATTATTATTATTATTATTATGGGAAAGTAGGTATGGACGTCATTTATGGTGTATATGGGACTTACGACCGATCGTATGGTAGGCCTAAGTCAATTGTGGGAGTCTCATTGAGCGACATTAACGATATCAAAAATAATTAGCGACATCTGTGGGGATTTAGGGAGAAAGAAAATTGCTGTCACAGGCCGGTATAATAGGTTGTTACAACACGTACGTGATGTGTGTCATATAATCCAAATATAGACAACTTCCAAAAATTAGTAAGACATGGTATATTCTATCATGTTGGAAATGGCGAACGTTACATATGTGTAAAGTGATCACTTAAGCCTACCATATGATCGGTCGTAAGTCCGATATACACCATAAATGACTTCTATACCTACTTTCCCATAATAATAATAAAATACAGTTTCGTCTCTGTTAGACATCCATAAATAATATACATTAATGTACCTACTTATTTATTTATATATCTATATTTTTGCTAAGTGTTATATGTTAACTTTGAATATTTGTTATACTATCATTTTATTCCTGTCTTCTTTTTCGGTAACCTTTTTCCTTAAAATGTTTTTTTTCAAAAAGAACTTAAAATTGAACTTACAGATTACGCCATGTATATGCGCCAGCCAGGGCGGCCACATGCCCAAAATCATATTTAAATACTAATTTCATACAATTATCTGTGCCACAAAACTACGAAGATCCTGTGCACTTGTTATGTTCAGAATATCCCGGAGTATAAATTTTAGGTTTGAAATTCTAGATATCAAATCTATAAAAATGGGGTGGAAAGCTTACAGAGTAGATTTTTACAGTGACATGATTTATTTTAACCGCACTGAAATAAACAATACGGAATCCACAACCTTTCTCGATATTACACCCTTGATCAATCGAAGAAATTCAGCTGAGGTTGTATATTCGAACATGAATAAACTAGCCACTTTTGGAATTGACTACTCAAATTTGCTCCACCGCAATAGCTTGGAAATAGGTATCTGTTTGTATTGCTATATTATTTGAAAAAGTCTAGTGAATACAATTAATACTAATATGCCAATGTTAGTATTAATTGTATTCACCAGAATCTCGCATGTGTGAGTGTAATGTGTGTACCTACAATTCAATGAGAATTTTAAAATTTCGTTAGCTGGAAAATGGCTGCTTAGCTTTGTACTTTGTATAGGCATGTAATATTTTATTAATTTTTTTAGGTAAGGTACCGTTTAGGTAGGTACTAAATTCACAACGAAAATGTATACCTACCCTACCGGGATACGAAGGGTCATATTTTAATTTTTGAACATGCGAGTATTTTATCTTTTTGAACGCATGAATTTCTAATGTAATTTTTGCTTTTATGCGTTTTTAATAAAAAATATGGGCACAATTGTAACAAATATGACGTATTGGATTAGATACTTTTTCTTAGAGATTCTGTAGGTGGTACAAAACTTTTTAATGAAGGGGGACCAATCTTAGTGATATAATAATAAATAATTGTTTGTTTCAAAATTTTCTAATATAAACAATACACATATTCAAGGTATAAAGGTTTCAAAATTGGAAGGACCAAACGCCCACATCTTCAGTCCATATATTAGGTCCTTACATATGAAATTGAGGTTTAGTATGGGAGGAACATAAAGCCGATTTTTTTTTATTATAATATATTTATTTAATCAAAGTATGTACCATTGCTATCTATGCACTTTTGCCATCTCATAGGTAGTTCATCGATCCCTTTACTAAAAAAACCATTCGGACGGGAATCAATAAAATCTTTGAAGGCGGTTTGGACTGCCCCATCGGAGTTGAATTTTTTCCTTTGCAAAAAGTTATCCAAATTTCGAAAAAAATGGTAATCTGTTTGGGGCAAGGTCCGGAGAGTACGGTGGATGTCTTAGACATTCCAATTGAAGCTCCTCTAATTTGGTAGCCGTCTGTTGTGCAGTGTGTGGTCTAGCGTTGGCCAGTGGCCTAGAGCGATTAACCAGCCTCGGTTGTTTAGCAGCTAGCTTTTCCATCATGGTTTGCAGTTGCTGACAATAGACATCTGCCGTAATCGTCTGGCCAGATTTAAGAAAGCTGTAGTGAACGACACCAGCACTAGTCCACCAAACGCTCCCAAGTAACTTTTTTGGAGTCAATTTTCGCTTGGGGCATGGTTTGGCTGGTTCGGCAGGGTTCAGCCATTGCGATGAGCGCTTCCGATTATCGTACAGGATCCACTTTTCATCACAGGTAATGATTCGATTTAAAATCCCTTCATTATTGTGCCGGTTGAGTAATGCAACGCAGCAGTCAACGCGCGTTTGTTGATTTGCTTCACTCAATTCGTGAGGTACCCACCTTTCAAGCTTTTTCACCTTACCAATTTGCTTCAAGTAGATTAAAACAGTTTTATCACTAACACCGCAGCCTGCAGCTAACTCGGATGTGGTTTGCGATGGATCCGCTTCCACAATAGCATTCAATTCTTCATTATCAACTGTGGTCTCCGGCCGTCCACGGGCGTGTTGTCTGAAGGTCCGAAATTTCCAGAACCGAAAACGTTGGAAACAAAAATCGCACTGTGTTTTCTTTTGCGGCACCGCGCCATACACATCATTAATCCTTCGAGCCGTTCTGCAGCCACTGGTGCCACGGTTGACTTCGTCCTCGTAAATAACGCGATGTATTTCAGAGTTTTTCATGTGGTAGACTGAGTGACGCAAAGAAAAAAAAACAAGTTTGAGAGAAAAACAAATGAATATTATTTTCAAAAACACCAAATAATGAGGTAAATAGCTGTATAAATTTGGAATTTGGAATCCTAAACCAAAGAGAAGATATTTGAAGAATCAAATGTGCCAGAGTACGGCAAACGTCAATTTCATATGTAAGGAACCTAATTTATTATAAAGTAAAAATACTTAAATTTTTTACTTAAGATATAAGTATGACTACGAACATTCCAAGTTGATGTGATCTCAGGTTTTTTGTTTTTAAAACATGAACGAATGATGTGACTATATACTTATATATATATAATCTATAGATAATATTTATATATTATATATATATATAATATACAGGGTTATTTGTAAAACATTAATAACCTCACACGATTATATTTCTGCCTTGATTATGAGTCGAAAATGTTCAAGCTATTATGACCTAATATCAATAGTTAAGGAGATATGCGACATCAAGGTTTGCATTTTTTTTTAATATTTCTGACTTATTTTTTGTAAAACGTTGGACAATCATTACAGTAACTTATATCGAAAATGAAAAATTCATTCCCTTTAATACAAGTCAAATAAAAAAATAAAAACCTTCGCATTCCAATTGGAAAACATTCCAATTGGAATTTTTTCAGGGTTTTTATCATTTTATTTAACTTGTATTGAAACGAATGAATTTTTCGTAATCGATATGAGTTACTGTAATGATAGTCCAACGTTTTACAAAAAATAAGTTAGAAAAATTGAAAAAAAATGCAAACTTTGATATCGCATATCTCCTTAACTATTGATATTAGGTCATAATAGCTTGAACATTTTCGACTCATAATCAAGGTAGGAATGTAGTCTTGCAAGGTAATTAATGTTTTACAAATAACCCTGTATATTGGCTCAAAACTTTTCTGGTCTTCATTGAATAATTCCGATAAGGGTTAGATATTTTTATCGTACTCCTTTAAAATTAAAACTTTTTCACAGACGTACGCAAAAAGTGTACAATTTCTTCCTAATGAACCCAGCTTTTAGGTACCTACTTATTAAGGAGCAGCACTAATGAACTAAGCAAAACATTTTCGCGTGTTGAGATGTTATAATTAGTTTACTCTAAATCAGTTTATTAGTTTACTCTAACTCAACAAATAATAATTATACGATATAATATCCATTATAAAATTATTGGCATGTAAGTAACTATATCACTTCTTTCGAAGGTCTGTACGTTAAACCTGAAGGTAGTCGTAAGCATCGAATATTTACAATGAATAAATTAATATAGGTACCTACTTGCAAAAAATATCAGCGTTAATCCTTTATTATTATTTATGTACTAGCTACAGCCCGTTAAAAATGACGGAACATTGGTTCGCGTCATTACTAAGCCCTAGTACTTATATATTTTTAATATCTTTTTGGCGGTCCACGGAGAGGCGGCCGTAGCAACATGCGTAGAGCGGCCGGTTCGGGTTTGCTGGCCCGGAGTTCAAGCCCCATATTTCATTTTTTAGCCGTGAATTCGAACAAAATTACGGACGTTACACGAAGTTACAGGGACAGACAGACGGATGGACGGACCGTGTATAAGCCGTGCATACGACGCGACGCACAATGTTTCATTGAGTTGGTGTTTATGCCCGTAAATACCAACACAGCGAAACAATGTGCATCGTACGCACAGCTTACGCATACTAATTCGATTGTATTTCTTTAATGGAAGACCTATGCCTTCGCGTTGATATAAAAAAAATGGGCTTCCGTAGGAACTATTTACGGATCTCCTCCTTTACGAAGTTTACCTTTTATGTAGCTCTAAAGAAAACAACTCACCCATTCGGCGGGAGCGGCTGGTTGGGAAAAGTTAATCTGAGTCTTCCATAAGACCCGGCAGAAATATATAAGTAATACAAAAGCCGACAGATTGTTCCACATTCAAACGGTTATACACATGAATAATTCAAAGTAATGATTCGTTCTCATGCGATACTTTAACGGTATGTTACTAATACACATTAAGTACGTAATTTAATACATTACAACACTAATTACACACTATAGATAATACCTAGATTCTGTATATATATACATAGATGTTTTAAATAAAAACAGTTTAAAAGATACGATAGTCTTCCCCAAAAAACAATAATTTATCTAAAAATTTGCTAATTCATTACACTTGAACATTAAAAGAAAGTTTATAGATTTTTTGTATTAAATAAACATACATAAGTGAAATGCGGTTAGTGAAAGTCTAGTTTATACCCACTAAATACCTACAATGTGTATGGTGAAGAGATTTAAAAACTTGTGTTGTTGGCGGAAATAATTGTTGAAGGAAAAAAAAGAAGAAGAAGAAGATCTAGCCACCAATATTGGAAAAATCGATTTAATCGTAGTTGCAACATAAAATAAAAAGTGCACTGAAAAACAAAAAAATTTTCTTCACACTATGCTTTGATTTTTAGATGGCCGTAATATTATCGATTGCTATGTAAAGCATGCACTAGACTTTTGCCTTCTATTTCTAACCCTCAATTTGTATTTTTCAATACGCATAGAACGCTGAACGCACGCTGCTAAGAAAATTGTTGTGAGTAGAATAATTTATCTTATAACAGGTAGAAGGTATGCTGAAGAAGTGATCCGCCCTTGACCTCTGAATTGGCAAAAACTATTTATATAATTTAAAGTATACTATAAAATAATATTTATTTTTGTAAGTACTTAAATTCTTATCTTAATTTTGTATGTGTATTTTCTTTTCTTTTCTTTTCTCTTAGATTTAGGTATTCCTATGATTTACTTTAAATTCTTATCTTGATTTTGTATGCATATTTTCTTTTAATTTTATTTTCTTTTAGATTTAGATTCTTTAATTGTCATTTTTTACTACTACATAAATATCATATGAGAATAACTGCCACAGAACAGGTTTTTACCTAGTGTGGCAATTATTAGTATCTTGTATTAACTAATGTAAATTTAAACAAACATAAATAAATAAATAAACTTACATCCAAAAAACATACGTTGAAAATTTTGAAAACAATGACAGCGTTTCAGCTCGATTCCAACCTCAACATAACGATTTTACCCCCTCCCGTTCATTCATTGTTCTGTCTGCCGACAGAACGAGTAGGTACCTAATAATGTCAATATTGTAATCCTCAAATAACTGTAAATTCACATTGTGGCATTTAACAAATACCATTTATGGGAAACCTCAACATGGCGTCCGGGAAAATATGATTGAAGCTTGTTTGAACCGCAAACGTACACTCGATTGTGTTAGATCGACTGATTAGTTCCCACAAAATATTATGTACGTACATTAATTAAGCAATCAAATGGCTATTTATTGACATCATTACAATGGGAACCACAGCTTAATCCATAAATGTAAATCTAAACAAGTTTAAAACGAAATGCAATCATCGAAATAATTTTAATAGAAAACTGTATTATCAACAGTAGGTACCTAGATAACTACATGGCGAAATCTACATTTTTAATATTAGCCTATTGGTTCTGTTTTTTCTTGAATAAAAATATGTTATATATTATAGACTATTAACAGATATTGCTGCCTTTGTTTTTATACCCCACATATGATATTATTTAGATGATATTATCTTATACCATCATGCACTAAATTTATGTCATGCCTGTATTTGTACTAAACTAAATTTTTAAAAATTAAAAAATGATGAAAGGAACTGATTCTCCCGAAACTATAATAATTACAAAATAACTCAACGTGTGTGTAGTACAAAACATAATTTCGTAAAAAAATTAAAATAGTCATTTTGCGCCACAAAATAAGTGCCATGTCAGTTAATGATATTACTATCATAACTTGTCGCAACTCAATAAACTTTTTTGTAGATTAAATTAATTCGCCGTTATGTAATGAGAATTATTGATAATATTGAAATAACGTGAAAAAAACGTCCGCAGAAAGTATATAAACATATTATGTGAACATCGGTTTAAGATTATTTTAGAAACCTCGAAATCATTCGACAATTTAAATATTATATATAGATATTTTATCAGTATGATAGCGATATTCAATATGACCTTTTCTATTAACTAGAAACTCTTCTGTACGTTTATTAGTAACGAGGTGACAAAAGACAGAATTATTGGAACGACAAAGGCATCACGTATTCGCACAATGAGAAATTGCACTTTGACGACGATTATTGAACTAGTGACGCACTCATATTGAACAAGACTTGCAATCATAAATATATCTACGTATCAATGACGCAAGTTCAAAGGACCTCTGAAACTACGTGACAAGCATCTTAGCTGAAACCGTTAAACGCATACCTCGTCTTACGTCGTACGGTTAGGTACGCGCGTATCATGTTATATTATATAGATATGTAGGTATGTCGAGTGGAGCGCTTTGTACTAACTAACCTGTTGAATAATTAAATAAACTCACTAAATTGCCCACTTTGTCATACTCGTACTTCACTTTAATGAGTCGGGTAATATTCTCTTTGTGATCGGTGATTTATATGGCACACTGAGATTTATATAATTAGGTAGGTGCTAAAACTCTTCGATACCGAAATACCAGGATTGGCTTTAGTTTTATATATGGATACATACATTTTCACATAGGGTAGACCGAAGCTAAACGGATCACTTCGCCATTTAACTGTTATTTTGAAAATAATGTGGGGAATAGATTTCTCTAAATTTGTTTAAATAACATAACAACTCTTCGTTGAACGAATGAGAAAGATTATATCTGTATAGTTGTGAAAACTTTCACAAAAAAATTAATTAATAATCAACTGTTAAGCCCCCATTAATGGGGCTAAATGCTATGTATACGTCAAAAAGGGGATATATATGAGTGTACATATAAGAGAGTGATTAAAAACGAACGTATTTTAGTAATTTATTAACAAAATAAGTAATTACATTTTAATTGGCATTCCTCTCTGGCTTACAAATTGTACAGATGAAGTGAAAATCAAACATCTGCTTGTCGCTACAATGCTCATGACACCATTTTTCACATTTTAAGAATTGGATCCAGTCGTCTTTGATGAATGAGCAAATAATTCAATGCAATAAATGCAGCGCCAGTTTCTACTGGCTACTGCCGACTTTCTGACAGAATGTCTAGTGGTTATTGAATCCTTGACGCTTTTAATAAGGAGACCGGGAGTACGCTTTCCTTTTTTAATCGGAAGCCTATTTTTTGTAGATTTGAGTTCATTTTCCGATTTTTCTTGAGCCTTTCATTTTAAATTTGCAAGGTTTTCCGGTAACGTTATGTAAAATATCGGTGTTTTAGATACACATGGTTTTAGTGTGGTTTTTGCCTGTATCCTTTCAGGTGAAGGGAGAATTTCTTTGAGAACCTCATTACATTCTTGCTGTAGATAGCCCTACTGGTTTTCTGATAGACAGATGACATTTCGTTTGAAGAATCTATGGAACCAATCTTCGTCAGCCATTTTTGTTTCTGACATGGAAGATAAATATTTTTGGATCGGAGAAGCGACGGACCTTAGCAAGATCCGTTCAGCCCCATGATCCGTTTAGCCTCGGTCTACCCTACATACAATTTTCGGTAATTTAAAAATGGTTTTCCAACTTAAAAACATGGGATAAAATTTTTAAATACATATTTTATATGTGATCGTTCAAGCATAATAAATATCATATGCGCGTTTAAATATATCTAGAAACGTAAATATGTATGAAACTGAATGTATGCTCTATATACAATCATAAATTGGACACTCTTGAAAACAGGCGAATATTTTCAGATCAATCCTTCCTTTTCCAAATAATTCATAGCCTTATTGATTCTCCTGAAATCACCAGCTTGCTATCTTTCCATATCCCACTCCGACTTATCAGACAAAGGTACCTCCTTTCCCTTCCAACTTATCATACCAATAATAGGAAATTCTCTCCCATCCCACGCATACGCTCAGATTATAATTACCGCTTGAATTCAATAGATATTTTTAATACTAAATATGAAGAGTATCGTCATATGGTGAGGCAGATACTAGAAACTCGTCCCCCTCCCTGACCATGTGCATCAACTACATTACGAACCCTTTTATGTTTATGTTAAAGTTAAATTAGGAACACACTGTTAAATGAAACTGTAAAATTGTTTTATCTTCATTCATATCAAACTGACTCTATCTTTAATTATGTCTTATCTCTGTCGTCCTTTAATTGTGGGAGACATTGAACTATTTTTTCTGTAAGTTTTTTATCTGACCAAGCAATTATGTCTCCCTGTTGGACGACCGAATAAAATAAAATAAAAAAATATACCCTTTGATTAAAGGATCGAAACTAAATATTGCAAAGCTTTTCTTTAGGACCCTGCACAAAACACCAAGCGACCATTCCCACCCCCCTGGCTACCTCACGCCCACCCCCAATATATTTTTTTGAAATAATTGAGATGATAACTATAATAAATCTGAATCCTGAAAAACGTCAAATAGGGATCGATAATTCAAAATATTTTCTCCAACTATTTTTATCCAGATAGCTCCGTTATTTTAATCCACATTTTTTTAATATTTACATGCACAACATACGTATCCGTTACAGCTTTTTTATAAACAAATCACATTCCACAAGAATTACTTTTAAGAATGCTTCACCAGACCCAAATTAGTGGAAATATTCCCCCTACACATATTATGTTAAAAATTTCTTGTTTTCATCTACAAGATGAAGATATTTTATAATGAGATTATGTTTTAGACCAATTTAGAAAGAACATGCCTTGAGTTCATTAGCGAGGTATCTGATTAAATAAAAAACAAAGTATTTAAGAAAAAAAAAATTCTTCGTGGACGGATCTTCGATAGTGAAAACAAACTACTTAATGAATTTAGATAGCGAATGGAGATATGATGTAAATGAAAAAGTGCGATACCATGAAACTTTACAAAATTTAATCAGATTCGGTGGTTATTTGCATTTTTTTTCATAGATTGATTAACCTTCCACATTGAAATTTATTTATTTATTTGTTCACGCCCAATATAGACTTTTACATATAAAAATGTTGTAATATACAAGAAAGTATATAAAACAATATCAAGTCTAAGCAATAAGATAAAAAAAATGTAAAGTCATGGCACGTATTATATAAAAAAATAGATAATTTTTTTTTTTTTTTAAAAAAAAATAGAGATGTGAACACGGAATACGTGTCACATCAATATTCTTACTATTTTCAAACTAAGCTAAACGCTTGTGCTATGAAAATAGGACTAACTTGCTAGTCTGGAGTGAGGTTCGAACCCGCGACCTTTGGATCACGAGTCCAGTGTCCTAACCACAAGACCAACAAGCTACTCATCCATAAATATTACGTAATTTTAAAGAAGTATATAAAACAATACTAGGTATGAACAGCAAAATATAAAAATATTAAGTACATGTATAAGCAGTAATATGTAGATACCTATAAAAAATATTATTATACATAACATTTATTGATTTATTTTTTATTTATTTATTGATATTAACGGACATAGTCCAATAAAATATAATACATAACATGAACAATATATAATACATCAGAATAAAAATTATAGCAATTTAAATATAAAAGCAAGGACAAATGAAAATTACTAACAAGATGGAGACAAGATCTGGACATAACATAACATGTACCTATATAGTCAAAGAGGAAGTAAGTAATGAAATAATATTGTCTATTTTCACTAGATTGTCATTGAAAATGTCAACCATATAACCATATTCGTTACCAGTCTTTAATATTCTGCTGATCACAGAATTTGACTGGTAATTAGTTCTGGAATTGTGGCAATAAAAGGTGACAATTTGTCGAGTTCTATGTAGGATGGGATATTGTAATTGATACACGCTACTATATTGTAATTGATACACGCTACTAAAATAATTTCATTGTATAGAGTGATCACTTAAGCCAGCTCATACAGGTTGTAAGCCCTGAGAAATCGTATAAGAGACTTCTATCCACTTTTCTCTTACATAAATTAACTTCGTCTCTGTAAGACTCCTATAATTTGTCCTTTATACCTTTCCATACAAAAATGTGACACAAAATGCAAGAGAACCTATGAGAAAAGGTGGTGAATTTCGCTGACGATCGCCATAAAACGACAATCCGCACTGCAAACAAAAAATAGAGATCGGTGCTCTTTTTTGAGTATCCACCCAGTACAGGCAATGTGCCGCACAACTTTGCTAATTAAGAATGTTGCCGCACAGAACATGGCGAATCCCCATGTATGCACGTTTAGCTACAATATTCGATTAATTATTCTCAAACAGGAAACTACTTACCTAATGGCTTCGCTACTGAAGCCAAAATACCACGTTTCGGAAAATGAGCTAAATAATTTAATTTGTCACATAAACATTGGGGAGATAATACAGATGAAACAACAATGCAGATCATTTATACAATCGAATAAGATATCATTAAAACGAAACAGCATTATACCATTTGTAAATACGAATGATATATTAATTCATTTTTCAAATGAACTGAATATTTTAACTGTCATGTGAAGCTTTGGAGAGGGGGGTATCCCTATACGAAATAGCAAAATCTATATTTTAATCTGTTATATAAAATGTCAGAGAAATGATATAGATAGATAACTGACATGTAGTCTGTTCTTGGAAGATTTTTTAAGCTTTAGATACATACGTATTTATGTGTTAAATGAAACGAATATTTTATACGAACCGTATGACAAGCAAATCTCGACGTTTCGCTGAAGTCTTATCCAGCGTCATCAGAAGAGCGTCCTATCACCGCGGGGGTGGAGGCCGAACTGATTATTTTTTTCCGAGGTCCTAAATTATATGCACTTTATTGTGGAGTGTTCACTACTTCTACGATAGAGGTCGCCAACATTTGCCGCGCAAACCGGACAAAAAATCATTCCAAATGTCGTCTTTGAACCGCGCATTAAATGTGTTTTTTATCTGTTAAAAAGTGTCATTTTTAAATGAAAAAATGATAAAATTAAGTATTTTTATATTTTTTGATATATTTAGAACGAAAATATTGAAATACAATATCTTTAGTGTTATTTCTTCCATGGTTTTATTCGATAAACATGTGCGTACATTTCTGACAGTTAATTTCGTCACTTATTTTCATAATTAATGAATCAGTAATTATTGTACAAGTAATTATTGACGTCTGTTTATTGAGAAACCAGAAACTGCAACTTTTCAGCGATTATTGTTAATTTTTACATTAATATAACCATCACAAAAAAATGTCTGAAAAACAACGTATATTCCGCGTTACGTACGGCCGGCACACGACCGGTTAAAAGCGCCACAAAGGAACAAACATGCATACCTACATATATAGGCTGATTAACACATTAACCTCGTTTGCGTCGCGCAGTCGGGTAAAAATAGGACGGATTTTTTACATTAGTGTACGTAATATTTATGTTGCGATATCTCGAATAAAATCGTCATCGGTCAAATTTCCACTGCGACAGCGGTAATACCTATTGGTTCCAACTCCCTTGTAATTTGATTTATAATGTGAGTAGGAGTGTCGCAATAGGGTAATTTCACTTTTTTTAATAGAAAAATCTTAACTTTAGTATAGAAAATACGTTTACAAAAAAGATTTTTTTAATATTTATATTAACATTAAAAAACGATTTTGAAAATCACGATTTTAAACTCCCGCCAAAACGCTTATTTTCTCAAGTGACGTTAGGCATGAATTATGCATGCGTTAGGCATGATATTATGCCGCAGTGTTGTAACAAAGGGTTTTGAATCGTAGTGCGTGCACTTAGCGGCAAAATAACGCAGCGGCGAAAAGTCTGTGAAATGTTACAACTCTCTTGCGGCGCGGCGGTCAGCGGCAAAAAAAAAGCATATTTTTGGCGCTGAGTTCAGCGGCAAAAAAACGCATCTTTTTCGGCGCGCACTACAATATTTTACGTGAAAGAACAATGGCTACAAGCAATAATTATGCTGATCTGGATGAAGATTTTAATATTGAAATGCTAATTACGGAAGTTGAGAGAAGACCACCATTGTATGATATTGCTTCAAAAGAATATAGTGATAGAAACATTAAACATTTCTGAATGGAGTATTTTTATATGTGAGTTTTAAAACTAGTTATATATCTAACTAGTTTTAAAAGTTCATAAAAACATTATTTATTCATTCGATAATATTGGAAGAATTTTTCGGGGTAATCGTTAAGTTCGTCAAATAATTTAAAGAACTGCCCGTTGTTCAAATGATCAGCGGCATTATGCCGTAGTGCGCGCGCCTGCTGTTTCCGCCGCGCGTCAAAATGTCGCCGTGCGCGCGCCTGATGTTTTCGCCGCGCGGCGAAAAAACGGTAGTGCGCACCTACCCTTAATGAACAATTTAATATAAATATTTAATTTGATATTATTTTTGTGATGTTTTTTTCATTTTATTTGACTTGTATTCAATTTAATGAATTTTAAATATTCCATATTAGTTACTATACTGGTAGTCCAACGTTTTATAGAAAATAAGTCAGAAATATTGAAAAAAAATGCAAACTTTGATGTCGCTTATCTCGTAACAGTTGACATTTCACCCAAAGTGCAAAAAATATTTTCTATTCACAATTGAATGAAGAAGACTCCCCCATAGTTTTTGCTACTAGCTATGAGACACTGTATACAGTTGCAAAATTTTAATGTTTTTATAATACCTACACCTTCAATAAGATATAAGTATTATAAATTATGCCAGTGGATTATCAAGAGTATTATGATAATATAATTTTCTAGGATTCACATCCAGTCTTTTATAATATAATTAATCATTTCTAAGATAAAGTTGAGGATGAAAAGAGTTAACGTCCAATGAAGATTTAAAATGTTTTCAATAGAAACCATGCCTCTCTTTTTGTAAGAAGTTTAAACATAACCTTAGGTAAATTCATTTAATCTAACCTTACATTTCAATTTTGGTCTAGGTGTCTGTCGACGAGTGGTGCTCCATGTGGGACGACTACGCGCAGAACCCCGAGCGCGCACTGGAATGGCAGCAGCGCTACATGAACTTCATGTTTGATCTAGAGGATGCTTCAAATGATGGGTCCATTGATGTTGATGAATTCACCACCGTCTGTTCGTGCTACGGCCTTCAGGCCGGAGAGTGCAAGACCGCTTTTCAGAAAATGTCTGCGGCAAGTATACTTATGAAACATTAAAAAAACAAAGCACGTTTTCACTGCATGCTAACTCAAATAGGTAGTAGCATAAAGTTTGTTAACAGGAATCGAAACAGTATTCTTATACCTTAAAGCTTATTTTTTCATTGAAATTATTAACATTTTTTATTATTAGTTATTGACTATTATTAATATGTAAACTATTTACAGGAAGATTCAGTCCTTCTGATAATACAGTGCAATGTGCAGTATACATATAATTCAATGACTTTATAATCATGATTCTGAGATTCACTTTTTTCATTCACTTCCTTTTAAAGGACTTATGAACTCTTTTTTACAATTTTTACTTAAATACCTGGGTAATTCTATTGCTGAATCTTTATAGCACAAGTAAAACTTTTGAGTACTTATGTATAAATATGAAGCTATTATTGTTCTACAAGACAGCTTTAAACATAAAGTTGCTTTTGTAACCGTCATTGAATTCAAATGTGTATTCTTCAAATCTTTACCTGAGAGAAACGTTATAGAAAGTTTATTTCTCATAAAACAGTCGGTCCAAGTTATTGGCAAATATGTAATATACATATTATGTTACATTTTAAAATAAATCCAATTTATGGCCTAGAGCAGGGTTCCTAAAGTTTACAGGACCGCAACCCACCAAAAAAATTTCAATTTTCGGGACCCACCTCCTCCCTCACATTTTCCGAATACAAATTTTAACTATACGAAAGATTGTTCAATTAAGAAAAACGTGCAAATATAATTGAAGTTTTTAATTACAAGAAATATTAATATGTGATATTTTAATGGGAAGGATGCATTTGTTGCCTATTTCTTGTCATAACAGCATTAGCGTCAACATCAATTTTAGTCACTTTTAATCACAGTGAATTTGATACGTCCAATTTATTTCTGAATTTAGTTTTAATAGATAATATTTAATATAATTTAATGTGGCAGAAAATCCCACTTCACATAAGTATGAGGTAGTGAAGGGGAGGGGGACTTTCAGGAGTTCTTCACTTGCTTTTGTTGACATTTCAGTTGGTATGTTGTCTTAAGATGGATTACAAATCCAGTTCACCCTGTCAAACTTTTTTATCTCTTCTTCGAAGTAGGCTTTAAAGTTATTTTTCAACTCTGTTAAATGAGTGTAAATTGAAGACACTAAATTGATATCTGGTTGCACTTATTTTTCTATAGTAAAAGTTTCAAAACAATCATACTCGACACATTTCTTCCACAACCTAAGTTATTTCATGAATGCTCGATTTTTATCATTAACTGCAAAAATGTCAGACCCGTATTATCCTTGCATGTATTCATTGAGTTCGTTTAACTTTGAGAAAATGTCTGCCAAGTAGCGACTGCAACCCACCTAATATCTGCTCGCGACCCATAGTTTGGGAAATATTGGTCTAGAGGCATTATATAAGCGACCGGTTTAACAAGGTATAGAAACATTTTTTGTTCAGATTTTCAACACTGTAGTACATATTCAGTTACGTCTCCAATGACAGTGCACTTAAATTCGAATTTTGAATTCAAATGACATATGAAAACATGTTTCATGGACACATAATGATAGTTGGGAGCAGTTTTGCCAGAGCTCATAATTCACCGGTCAATCTGTTTGTGGGTATATAAAAAATAATATTTAATTTGTGTATTTCAGGGCAAGGGAACTGTATCCAGGGAAGAGTTTCAGGAGCTATGGAAGCAATTCTTCTCTTCCGAGGATCCCGCCACTCCGGGAAACTTCATCTTTGGCAAGACCAACTTCTAAAGAATGTATACCCTTCAGATACATGTGTCGAAATTTTATTGAATTTATAAAATATATATTATTACCCCCCATCTTCTAGTAAAATCGCTTCGATGTAGGTATTTCCATTGGATATGTTTCAATTTGTAATCATAATTATGAGAAGTTTATCACATCATAAAAGTATATTATTGTATTTCAAACATATAATGTAATAAATATTTACCTATCTCAAGATGTATTAAATTAGTCTTTAAAAAAATACTTTTTTTAATTCCTTTAACTCCTGTGCTGTTGTAAATTTTAAAGTCTGCAAACATGGTTCAAAAGTGTCACCAAAAGACGATATTATATTTAATATCTAAAAATTACAAAACCATCCAAGACTGACTAGGGCTTAAAGATCTCCTACTTCTACGGTATTTATTAACATTTGCAACATTATTGAAATGTGCAGATATATTGAAATATTCATTTAAATATTAAATCCACAATAGTAGAATAATGATAGTTAATCCAAATTCATACCTTCTATAAGGTACAGACACACATGCCACTTAGTGGCATGCTCATAAATCAACCGGCGGTTGTATGACTAGTGGCATGCTCGTTACTAGCAATGTGCGTACACACATGCCACTAATAAGCAAGGCCTAGAGAAGGTCGATACTGCGCATGCTCACGTACCAATAAATAAGCATGTGTATCTGTAGCTATATCCAAATATCAAATTACAATCTGACCTAATTATTCACAGTATAAAAGAGAATTCATTAGAAAGTATTGTTTCAATCCAATTCCGAATTTAATTCATTGTGATGTACTCATCACATTGCTGATGGACATGTCACATTTTGTGACTAAGTACCTAATCTTGTTAAAAAGGTTGTGATTGATGTGTAAGTGTGAATAAATCTGTATTTTTTTAAATATCTATACCTACAACCAAATAAGTGCTAGGTATAAAACTCATTGAATTAATTCAAAAAATCCTAAATTAATTCAATAATGTATGAGGGGAATAAATTCATTTTAATAGTAAATGCTTATAATTTTTTTAGCAGATAACCACATATTTTTCAAGATTCTGACCAAAATAAATTCGGTAAAATACTAATTTTATGTAAGATCTATACCTGTATATTATTTTTAAATAATGAAGACAGATATTTGAATAAGTATAATAATGTAGACCTCTTTCCATTAAAGAAAGACAATCGAATTAGTATGTGTAAGCCATGCGTATGTGGCAATTGTTTGTTGTGTTAGTGTTTATACCTATAAAAACCAAAACAGAGAAACAATGTTATTCATATGCACGGCTTGTACAGTAGCCGGCAAACATCTTGAAAATTTTCAGCGTAGTGGGGGGAAGTTTGCGCATGTACCTTTCCACCAACGAGACCCAAAATTTATCTTCTGCGCATTCCCCCACTAGGCTAAAAATTTTCAAGAAGTTTGCCGGCAACTGTACATACTAATTTGTTTGTCTTTCTTAAATGGAAAGAGGTCTAACCAAATGTGTTACAGTTATTTTAAAAAAGTACATATATGCAATATGGCCTGGCGAATGTATATTTTTAACTTGCAAAACAAAAAAAATATTTATAAAATTATGATTTAAAATTTTATTTGCATTATAATATATTTTGAAAAAGGCAAAAGTTTGAATAGAAATGGGGGTCAAAGTATTCTCCATGACGCCATTGCCCCAAAAAATGAGATTTTATTGTATTTTGGGTTGAAATTCAGCTATTTCATAAACATTCAATACCACTTGGCCCAAAATTTTACCCTCTTAATATTTGGGCGTTTTTGACACTACACATTGTACTACATGTAGGTACATATATTTTTTTATTTAAAAAAAATAGAGATGCGAACACGGAATACGTGTCACGTCAATATTCTTACTATTTTCAAACTAAGCTAAAATGCTTGTGCTATGAAAATAGGACTAACTTGCTAGTCTGGACGCGACCTTTGGATCACGAGGCGAGGGTCCTAACCACAAGACCAACAAGCTACTCATCACATTGTAATAAATGTGCGATTGGTTTGCATTTTGCATCCTACCTACATATAGGTATATTATATTTTGTTATATTTATTATATTTTGTTATCATACAATTGTGGTAATCCTTTTGCTGAAAATGTTTGTATTCTGTGAATGAATGAAGATTTATTGCCTCATTTATTTTTGTACCCAAACAAACTAAAGAGCTTTAAGTATAAGTCTTTGTGAGAGAACTGCGCAGTTCACATGACTACGAAATAAGTGTAAAAAGTATTTTTGACGATAAAGACCCACTGGTACACACCTGAATGAACAGTTCTTACCCACCTCTAATGTACACAAATGAAACTTGTCTTAGAGGTTCGTCTCAAAAGTGGAATAAAGGGCAGCACATAGTTGAGCGCGGAGCGAGCTGTGAACTGTTGCTTATTGTATTTTATACTTGGAGCGAAATGAAGCAACCGATATATACTAACCTTTACTGAAAAATCTTATAAAATGAATGATTAAAGTTTCACCATAAAAATTAAAATAATAAAGATTTACAGAAACAAACATTTTCTCCATCACTGCATCAGTTCTGCTAACTCATTCAGAAAAAGATTTGGCATTTCAAAAGCATCATCATAATCATTTTCATCATTTTCAGCAGTAGTAATCACATCCAAAATGTCTTCAACTCTCTTTGAGCATTCTGCTTGTGCAGAACTTTCATATACATGTACTACTCCAAACCACGTGGTATCAGATAATCCAAAAATTTTAGTGTTTTGCAAAGGGTAGGTCATGACAAATAACTGGTGCTGGTTGCAGTGCGATTAGTCGTTTCATTTTAGCAAAGCTAAACCATCTTAAAATTATCATAAAAGTATACCGTAATTCATAAAATTATATTCTTAATAACGAAGTTCAAAAACTGCGAAGCAACATGTAAAATATATGTGTCTTTTAGAGAGGGTGCAGTTAGGGCCGGTTGTATCAAATCGTAACCTTTTGTAAAAACTATAGATTTTTACGAAAACGAGTTGTGTGAGTGGTGGAAAACACAATAATCAATGGTTTAAGCAAAAGATTACTATAAAACAACTTGATACAACCGGCCCTCAGTGATGTACTGCACAACAATGGTTTAAGATAATTTCTTCCGGCTATGAAAAACTCAAATTTTCACTGCGATTAGGAAGACAACTGTCATTTTTATTGCCTTTGATTACATTTGCATCAAGATGGAAATATGTACATATTAACTGAAATGGATTCCACATGAATTATCAGCTCCAAAAAGGATTTATTTGTTCTTCATTTTTATCATGGATGATTTTTTTGTATAATAATGTATAATATAAATTTTGTTATATAATCTGAACACAATTACATTTCTCCTAATGGCTATTGAATTAAATGCAGTGTTAAGTTTCCAAAATGCACATCAATAACGTATCGCAGATTGCGCTGTAAGGCCCGGTTGTTTCAAGTTCGATCAAAGTAAGCGGTCGATAAAAGCATAGATTTTTACGAAAACGGATCGTCTGATTGGTGGAGAACGTAAAATTTCAGTTTAAACTCTACGCTTACTTTGATCGAATTTGAAACAACCGGGCCTAAGGCACCTCCGAAACCAAAACAAGAAAAATAAAAAGGATCGTCCCGGTCTTCGCGGAATCCACAGGATGGTGCATCCGTCACTCACACTCCTGTGCAGGCGTCCCGCTTTGACACGTTCTAGAAGAAACGCAAATTCCTTCCACGGGCGCCGAGGAGAACTTCCGGGCAGTTGAAATAGGGCTCTCCCAAAGGACGGTCACGGAAAAAACGCGGCCGACACAGGGCGCCAAAAACGCTGTAGAGTGTTGACGCGTGCGTTTCGTATCACAATCTTTGAGTGTTTCACGTCTTTATTCGTTGTGAGTGAGCAATTTCCACGACTTAAAAGCAAAATCTTCCACAGTTTACTTCGAGACAAGTCCGAAGCGTTCATTTTGAGGAAGTCATTCAAAGGTGACCGGCGTCCATTAGTGCCGGTTGGATTTCTCGTGCTGCGCGCATCTCGGCCAGCCAGACGAAGCGTCATCCAACACGACGACCTGCGCTCGATAAGTGTACGAGATCATCATCATCACCATCTCCATCAGCGCCAACGGTCCTAGCGAACCTTTCGCGGGACCGACGCCTTACAGCAAATCCTCGCCACAAAGATCCAACCGTGAGTAATCCATCGAGACTCAAAGTGTACCTCTCCAGCCCTGCCTTTCACAAAAGGTACGAACCATAGTGATACCCCAATTGTTCCGTAAACTTTCTTCGTCTTTTCCATCATAAAGCCTGTATAACCTGTTAAAATAAATGTCCTCTATGTAGAAAAATAAGCCTCATGTAAAAGCATATAAATAAATAACTAAATTGCATCAAAATCTTTCTTCTTACGAACCCATCCACCTCCCGTCCGCAGAGAGATAAAAGAACTTATTCACTAAAGGTGAACTACCCTGAAAGAGAGTAAAGAGGATTTTCTATAAACTAACACTGGCGCTCAAACGTGACGGCCTTTATCTCTGCGAGACGCATGAGTAACGTAAGAAGAAGGCATTTCTTGTAAAATAAAAAATAATAATAATAAAAAAAAAGCTTGTTCTAATTCTCACTACAATATCTTAAATATGTTTGTTTGTTTTATGATGCTTTGTTATATTTGAATTGTATTTATAGTCGCTCACTACTCACATCTTAAAAAGATTCGCTAGTGTAAATTTTGAATCGCAGTTATTAAAAACATGAAAAATATTTTTGGCGCCCCTGGATCATCAACCGCCGCATTCCTACGATTCTGGAACGGCGCGCGTAGGGTTGCCACATCCTCGGAAGACAGATAAATACATTCAGGGATGCCACATTTAAACTTCTGCTTTGTATTCATTCTCTCATAAAGTTTTTTCTTCTCAAATTCTTTTATCATTACATCATTGTTATGCTCGTATCAGGTTGATATTGATTGATTACTGTCAACATTTTTGACTCTCCGAATAGTGCTTATAGCCTCGTTGTTCCGCACGGGAACTGATAAATTTTGCGCGGTTCCATCAAGCCTGCTTCCGAAGGCCGAGGTTGTAAGTCACGGCCCGCTTCGGAGACAACACAGTGCTAACACTTCCATGTAGTGCAGAGCCTTCCGCCTTGAATGCGAAATGCCTCATAGAGAAACGTCCGTCGCGGGGGTCCAGAAGCACAGGAGATTGCAGAGGCTGGCTTGTAAATTCTCAGCCGCCATCTTTACCAAGTAGGAATCCGTATAGTGGGCAGGATAGCAGTAAAAACACAGATGAAAGCGGTCCAGAGGGCGTCTAAGTCACCGCACGTAATGTGCAACAGGTGACCGCCGGTAGCAAAACTATTTATTATATATTATCTTTACAAGTGATAAAAGATTACACAACCGCAAATTGCGTCACAAAACCAATGGCCGTTGGCGTCTGCTTCCCCACTCTCTCAACCCAACGCGCGGCGCGACTGTCGCCGCCTCACGGTAACTGTCGCAACGCGCGGCGTGCGACCGCCATCTTACGGTGCTCTGGGGAAGTAGGCCGGGCCCGCCCTAATTTAAAATCAAAAAATAAATTATAACATGTTTTGCCTGAGCCCCACGGGGTCAGAACTGTGTCACCTGATATAGCCTGACCTTGCAAAGGCTTGTGACACAGTCAGTGGACCTGCAAGATCCTATATACTTAGAAACTGTATCAAAAGTCAACCGTGAAGGCTCGAATTTTAATCAGGTCATAAAAAATAGAAAAAGTGATTTTACGAGATTCTAAATTATACCATTAGATAGATCTCAACCAAGCGCATCCTTTGGTGATATTTTCAGGTATGTCGGATAGATATTAATTGCGTAATGGGCAGACAAAGTATGTCACCACCAATAAAGCGCACTAGCTAACTTTCAGACACGCAAAAACATATCACTCCCATAGATGTTCACATGAGGAACACAATAAAAAATGCTTCAGCTCGCCAGGACGTCTGTAACGTCCGTAATCAGAGTTCAAAAATATTCGCTGGTGGCCCCACTCAGCCGCGCGGCGCTATCATGGCGCCGGGTTTTTTTCCATTACACGCGCGGGCTGCGTACATACAGGCGGCGCGGTCAGGCCAGTTTATTGGGGCCCACGCGAGATATTTTACTCTCAATCAAACATTTTTTATTTTAATTTCTACTTTACAATACCACACAAAGGACTCATTTGGCACATTTAAATACTTATGTATTTTTACTTCCTCGCCTCTTCGAGGCAGGACATTTACATAAATTCCATCAAAACAGCGGCCATTCTATGATAGTCCGCGGCGCTCCGCGCGATTTAAAAATGATTTTATTCCCATCGCGCGAGCTTTCCCTGTATATCAAGACCACGAAACATCAATTTTATTCAATATTACATTTACAAATGTCTTATCTAATTCTTAAATATTTCATTCTTAAGATATTTCATTAATATTTCATTTTCTTAAGTATTTCAAATATTTCAACACTTTACAAGATAAGACCAAAAATGCAATTTCTTCGTGGAACTTTTCCAACGCCCTCCGTCGGAGATGTCAACACATCGCGTCGGTGCAGTATCCTCTCAGCTAGGATCGCAACGCCGGGTCGCTGCCCGCGCCGACTATCCGCTTGGAGGCGAGGTGGGTCCCCATGTACGGCATTCGCCCATACAACGGACCTGGGCCCCAGAAGGGGCCAACATTCACGACTTCAGATGGGTCATCATCATCATCATCATCACGTCGTCTTATGATGTTGCCATCATCATTCTACCTGTCCGATACACTCGTGTCTACTTTAAAAGTTATAATAATAATATTAATTTTGCGCAGGGTTGCCAAAACATCCAGGGCTGCCACATTTATATTTTGCTTTTGCATTTCACTCTCTCAAAAATATTTTTCTATATTACATATATTGTTAAGCTCTTATTATCAGGTTGACATTGATTAATTACTATCAACATTTTCGACTCTCCGAATAGTGCTGATAGCCTCGTGTCCCAAAAATAATCATATTGATTTTGCGCAGATTACTCTCGTTTTTGCTCTTGAAAATCTCGCCAATAATTATTGAAATTAATATCAAGAGATTAACAACTCAAACGCGATGGAATCTTTAATCAATGACATAGATGAACTGAGGCTTGCAGACTTCCGCAGAGAGTTTGGGATAAGAAAAATCCCAGTTAAAAGATCATTGGCGGACAACCGTACGGCAGCTCGCGCGTTCAACCAAAAGATCCGAGACGCGGAAATTCAATCGTCTAACACAAACGTGGTAGCAATAAATGTGCGTAACGAAAATGAAATTGAACTTGGAAATCCACGTGGACGATCATCGCTGTCACCCAACACGCCCCAATTTACGGAGCTTAATCCGCAAACACAAGCATCGCCCGTATCCCCGACTTACCCCACGCGATACGTGTATCGAGAAAAACGTGTCGTAAACCTGACAACATGGGGAATTAAGTTCGACGGAAAATCAGATGTCAGGGAATTCATTTGCCGAATAGAAGAACTGGGAGTGGCACGAGATTTGCCGACAAAAGATATCATAAAGGGATTGCCGGAATTGTTATCCGAAGGAGCCCTAATGTGGTTCCAATCAATTGTGAAGTCTAACTTGGACTGGGCGAAGTTCAAGCAGCTGTTGATCAGAAGATATGAACCCCCAGGAGCACAATTCAAATACAGGGCCGAAATTTTCACGGCAAAGCAAGAAGATGGAGAAACCATTAGAGATTTTGTGCTGCGAATCACAACAAAAAACTCTAGGTTGGACACCCAGCTGGGAGAAACCGACCTACTGGATGTGATAAAACACGGATTGACACCAGCGTTTGCTCCACTACTGATAGGCCCGCAAATGGACACACTGGACGAGTTGGAACAACGTGGCGTTCTACTAGAATCGTACATGAAAATTACAGCTCAACAGCAAGAAAGGCTTAACGCGAGAAACTGCAAAAAGGAAATGTACGCTGCGCAAGTAGAACAACCACAAAGCGACCAGCGAAACCTTGCAATGAGAAGATGCTATTATTGCATGCAACCGGGTCACTTCAAGAGGGAATGCAAGCAAAGAATAAACTCACAAAAGAGCAACATGTCGCCATCGAACAGAATAGATCAGAACAACAGAATATTCTCGCCTAATTGGAAACCTTTTCGGACCTAATCGGACCTTTTGAGGCCACCACCGGCACTTAGGCAGACAAAAAACATCTAGGTAACCAGTGGTACACGCCTCCAACGGCGGTCCAAAAGGAGGAGCGTGATGACTGGTTACGATTCGTGCAATACTTTTACGAAACCGCCGAACTTGCCCAAGTTCACTGTCAGCGAGCAAGGGATGGTCGTCCTTACACGACTTTCTCCGTAAACGGGCGAGGTTTTCTGGGACTGCTGGACAGCGGGGCGAATGTGAGCTGTCTGGGTGGTGATTCATACAAGAGCTTTGTCAAAAGGGGATTCCCTCTGAAGAGAGGAACCTCTTCGGTAAACATGGCTGACGCAAGACCACAAACGACAATAGGCACACTATCCTTGCCCGTCACCTGCAATAAACAGATGCACATAATTGAATTCATAGTGGTGCCGTCACTCTCACCGCGATTCATCCTGGGGGTGGATTTTCGGCAACAATTTAACGTGGCCCCTCAGGTTATATCAGCATCGGTCCCAACGAGAGTCAAGCCCATAATAAATGAAATACGCACCAT